>JAHZNH010001892.1:0-16379 GCA_027744355.1 Tyrannoseira gladiata | reverse complement strand
TCCTCCTCCGACAGAATACAAATTGCATATCTTACGTCAAAAAACATCAAGCCGAACTCAGATCCACGACCAAAATTTAGGAGTGCACTTCACCACCAACTTCCGGTGGAATGTAGAATGTAGCAACAAGCAGAAGTGGCTAGTGTCATGCTACAGAGGAGCCGTTAAAGTTAATAATGCAATGTTATCTTATGGCTCAGCATCAGCACTCTAACTAAAATTATTAGCATATTCATGAGCCCATGAGAAAAAGGCACTTGTTTCACGGTTTCGGGTTGTGTTGCTCAACAAAAATAAAGCCTCTGTGTAGCTTCTTAAATGTTCCATTTCCCTTATCATCCTCATGTATCCTTACACTGTGAATTAAAATAAATAGAACTACAGTACTCCATTCCACAATAATATTTTCTTGTCGGGACAGCGGAATTTGAAAAGTGACACGAAGCATAATTTTACAGCAGCTTCACAAAATACAAAGTAAGTAACCACTCCTTATTTTTAGATCTGTCTTCTCCAGCAATAAAAACAATATCCTTATTCTCCATGCTCCACATTTCATCCCCCGATCCCGAGGCAAAACCCCAATGCAAGAAGCTTGAGGTTCTACTTCTGTTGCACTAATTTTATTTTCTCAGTTCTCTTTATCTCACGACACTACCAATTCCAGAGCCAGAATAGAGAGAATCCTTTCACAAGGAAGAAGTCAGGAGAAGGCTACCCATTACGTAGAGAACATTCGCCATTTGTTTGGTTGGTTGGAGGAAGTGAAAGAACTCGAACTCATTGTTTTCGAGCAATGCTCTATCTGCCCCACTGAAATATTTATTCATCCCTTTCATTTTTCCACCGTAGGTGGAAACCATTCATCTTCATAAGAATGCCACTTTCCAGACAATGGACTTTCCTATGAAGATGCTTATTTCCGCTCTTTCTCTTTGTCCACCCATCTCAAATCATCCCGTTGCGTTGTTTTGATTGAGATCTGGGTGAACAGCTTCCTCAAGCCTGATCGTTTGTCTCTGACTCCTCCGCGAAAAAGGGAAAAATTCGAGTCCGTGTCTGGCTTGAAAACAATCCTAACTTATTCATCGAGCCATATATTCCTCCATCTTATTATTACAAATGGTAATGGCGAGTAATTTTCACATTCCTCATTTCGAAATTCAGACTTCGAGAATCCAGACCGAGAATTTTTATGCATTTATTGTATTTCTCCACATGATGCTCTCCCTTAAAAATTTCCTGCTGCCATAACTTCTTCACGTGAACGGTGTGATGCAATCGGGAAGTATTCAGCTTCAGCTTCTTTTCATCTTCTCAGCCCCAGAGGCAGTCCTTCCCAAGATGGGATAGGGGTACTTTAAGGCAATAAGCTTCGGAAAATTCCTAGTTTTTTTCTCAAATTGCTCAATCCCTACTATAGATGTAGTTTCGCTTGACTTTGAGCTCGAGCTAGGATTCCAATTCTCACCTAGACCCGGAGTAACCTGCTCCTGCTCAGTACCTAAAATAAACCCACATTCTTCTTCTCTGACTCTTACGGGCTTCTCATGTATCCGCGCCCATGTAATCCAATCCCCACTTTCATTTTCGTTCAAGGTAATTCGGATCAGATAAAATGTTGGGGGAAATTCCTTCAGGCAGCCAGTCCCCATACGTGAGGTGGCAATCTGGAAGGTATGATAAATACGTACTTCCCGCGTGTTTTCTGCGTGCTCCACTCCACAACAATATTCATTCATTCATTTACTCAATTACTCGAACGGAATTGTGGAAAGTCGATCACATGAAATGCTCTCATTTTTGCGGCTTTGACGAACCACTTGAAAGAGTGAGTGAAAGTATAATTGAATGAATGGGGCAGGGTGGCTTCATATGGCACAGATGAAATGAAATCTCGAGTTTAGGGTTGAAGAACAATAAAAAAATTGTTTCAAGGTTGGTCCTTGTATGGCTTGGTCTGGCGAAGCCTTAAATTGTTCCCAATTATCTAAGAATCAACGTCAACCGAACAGCATTTCACCCAACTGGAGCAAACAAATGTTTTTTCCAGTTTTCGTAACAATACCTAGTAATTCATGAACTTTGAATCACCGAAGCAAAAACTCTTCATGAAACTGGAGGCTACGTTTTCCTCTTAGTTCAATGCATCAATCCAAAGTCATGTTTTATTGCTGATGTGACAGTGAAAAGTTTACACTCTGGAAAACTTGCCTTGCCTTGACTTCTCCCAACTTGATTGCATCATAGCCTATAACTATTGATTCTGGAACTTTCTGCAAACATTACGAATCAGTGGAGGCTACTCCCATGCTAAATAAGTTATTTTATTTGCGTCAATGCTGGAAAACTATTTGAAGAAGGGTATTGCATCAGTTAGCCACAGCGGCATCTTTACTTCGACCACGTAAATACATGCATAATTAAAGCTGTTGTGAAAACATATTTTTCCCAAGAAGACTTCCTCATCATTTCAAAAAGAAGATTTCATCACTCCTCAGCCTTCATCCTCGCTTCCCTGTACCAACACTCGAAATTGAAGAGGAGTTTAGGAAAAAACTTGGCCAATAAGAAGTAGATACTAGGAAAAGCGGGCTTAATTATATATTCTCCCTCAGGGCCTTGATGTGCAAGCTTCTTCGAGCGCGTGGACTAAAAACGCTTTTGCATTTTTAATGCGCGGAATCTTCGCATCAAGTTTCTTGGAATCTGGGGATCTTAAGCCCCTCCTCAAAATTAATTTTGATTGCTTGATGCTCATCACAACAAAATTAGGTGGGGATGACTATCAATTAGCAAAAATCATTAGCTAATATTTAATGAAGGAAAATTTTTTTAGGGTGGTGTGAAGTGGAAAGCGGCTTTCATCATGTCCTTCGATCCACTTCAACTTTTCTTTTGGAATACTTAATACTGCCACGAACTGCACCGGATCCACGAAGTATGATTCTGATGCCTACAATAAGCCACGAAAGCTTTTTATTTACTTGGTATTGGCAGCTCTGGATTTTCCAGGAATGAGAAAAGTACTGAACTGAAAGCGAAGCCGCTTAGACCACCCACACCACACCATAGAATCTTAGTCTTTCTCCTGGAGTCGCTACTTTCCCAAAAGTTCAAAATAATACTCGATCCACCTCCAGCCGGTTTGGTTTCTTCATTTAGTTTTGGAGTGTGTGCAACAAAAGCGTGTTGCAATCATTGGACCGACCATCATCAAAAAAACTCTTCCGTACATTCTAGATCCTACAGAGACTCCACAGACCCGAAACCGAACCAAGGAACCTATTTGCCGCAGACAAAACAAACTGGGAATTGCAGTTGTCTCCGGTTTTGAAAAGGAACTTAGTTACCTCATCTAATCTACCCTACCCCCTCCCCTCCCAAACACCAATAGTTTTTTTTGTGCCGATATAAAAAAAAGTTTTCGCAATTTCGGTGACAGGAACCAGACAGACAGGAAGTGCTGGAAGTGGGAGTGAGTATATAATGCTCAATGAGGTTTTCACTCCTGTCCTCTGTCTCTGTCTCTGCTTTCCGTCACGGTTGTCACTGTCACTTGTCACACAATGTGACCATCTAAATACCTGACGTAGGATTTGAACTTTTTTTTGGATCAATTTGTCAACTCTCTTCGAAGCTTCGGGGGATTTTTTTATGAGGGGAAGGGTGAAAGCCAAATGAAGAAAGTATTTTTTTGAGTTCAGCCATTCGATTCCCACTTCTCCCCGGGATGAGGAAAAGGGTTCTCCCCGGGAAAGGCCATCAATGCCCAGGAAAAAAAGATTACTTATTTAGGTAGGTGTTCATTTCACTGGAAGGAAAGTTTAGTTTTTTCTGGATTTAGTCTGAAAAATTCTCGCAGGTTTCGGCTCAAGATTACAAAGGAGGGGCCCTGGGAAATATGAGGATGCAGTAGGTTCCCAGCTTGGCTTTTCTTCGCTCATTAGCTAGTTTCCTCGGAAGCCTTGTAAAACATGACTATTCATCACCACTCACTCCTACCCTAACATAAATATGGGGAAGGTGAGCACGACCAGGCATTATTGCTAATGACGACGCGTGTAACTTATTTTGAGATGTTCAGTTCTCGTTCCCACGTCATCGCACTTCCTAGACATCGCATCGGCTTGGCCCAGTCGAGTCTACTTACTCTGAATTCGATCACGGGCCTACACTCAGGTCAGAAATGCGACTGTAATAATAATTGTAGCAACAACTACAGTGGGAAAGTCGCCATGATAGGTCACCATTATTAGGATCTTGTGACTGACTCGAGCAAAAAAATATGTTATCGTGTATGTTCATGTTCACCTCCCGCCTTGAGCTCCAGGACAGGGTAATACACCTCACGTATGTAGGAATGCGAATTACTACTCCTGCCTATTTTTTTGCAAAAAAATTCCAACAAAATGCTCAGTTCCCTTACGTGAGCTGGGGGCCCATCTAAAATGTCAGCTTTCCTTAAATGTGAGTGCTTAATGAGCTAATTAAGTTGAAGCGAGACACGATTCCTCTTCCATATTACACTGCTCCGGGATATCATTCCAGGAAAACAATGTCTAATTTATGTAGTATGTACTTCCCTTTTTATCTTTAACCAGGGCAGAGTTTGCATCAGTCTCCGAATGTTTTCCCGATTCTGATTCAAGGTTTACTTTCACCCCCTTTATGATGGAGCGGGTTGTTAATTACTCGTTAATTAATCTCTTTTGTTGATGCTTTTCCTTGTGGAAAAAAATGAAACTATTCTATGTATTCTGGGTTCCAACTCCCTCTCACATTCCACTTTTTCATTTTTTATGCGTTAGTGCTTACGATACCGGTGAAAACAGATCAATTTCCTGTTTGCTCTCCGTACTTATTCATTTGACGATCTGTTTTCTGACTTTCTATTATTTATTTACAGAAAAGTAAACTCATGTTTCAAAATATGGAACTGATCGAGTAAATACTCGGAGTAGCTTCCAGCATTTCCATTTCATGTGTTAAGTATTAACCCCAACGATTCACGTTCATTGTATCCTTTGCCATGACTTCCTCAGTGGGTATGAGCAAGCTAAATAGAAAATATTGCGCAACTGTGCCTGTGCCCTCACGTTTTCAGGATTATGCTGTAGACTTACGATAAGATCTCCTATCAACCCAAGCAATTATTGGTAATCCGAACCGAACTCTTCTGTATTTTCCAGACCCGATCAGACGATATATAGGGAGGATTGTCGGGGCCATGAATGACTCCATCCACCTTCACCCCGCAAAAGTTTCACGTGAGTGAGTTGAGGTATGGAGATCAATGAATGGGGGGTGGAACAGACTTTCTCAATTCTTTGGATGTGGGAGTCGTAAACGTAAAAGAATTGTACTAAAACCTGGTATTTAAAACTTGGTAAATATCTAATTAGCCGGGATATTTTAGGATTACATCTTCCTTCCCCAAAGAAAGGCATTAGGTAAGTATCTTTGATTCGATCGTGAGTACGATTTCAAGATGTGAGAAACTTGCTCAGATTTTGTGGACAGTGCTCGTTTTAAGGAGAGTTGTGGGAAAATTGTCGGGGAAAATTACGTCTTAACGAGAGTCATTCGAGTGGAGAGTGAGAAAGGGCAATGAACCCGCTCCCGCCATATGGAATAATCATTGAGAGTACGTAAATCCTGAATTAGTACAGAACAAAAAAAAGCCTAGCTCTGAAGACTAGAGATTGGGAAGGAAGACTATATTAGTAGTAGCAAGAAAGAAAAAAAAGACTACAAGCTATAATTAGGGATGAGAGAAAGTTACCTGCGGTGCGGCGAAAAGGAAAGCGGTGCTCCACGCAATGCAAAGCATATTCCGGACTCGCTTCATCCCTCCAATCACCTTCAGCGGGAAGACGATCGCGAAGAACCTGTCCAGACTGATAAAATAAAAAAAAATTGAAATAGCTTTATGTCGGCTCAACGATCAGAATATTTTGAGAAAGAGTACTAGATTTGCGCTTATTGCTGTTCCGATTGCCTGCGCTAACTTTTTGTCTCAAATCCGCACCAAAATTTGTTTACGTATTTAATCTAGGTTGTTGATTACGAATCCGAAACCTAAAGTTCGTTTGGAAGCGCCGATTTTGAGAAAAATGCGAAATACCTATATTTGGGATAAAAAATCAGCTGTTCTTTGCACTTTTCTCAAAATTAGCGCTTCCAAATGAACTTTGGGGTTTGGATTCGTAATTAACAATCTCGATTGCATATATGAGCAAAATTGTGGTGCCGATTTGAGACAAAAAGTTTGCGCAGGTAATCGCGGAACAGTAATAAGGCACTTTTTACAATTAGTAACTTTAAACCACAACGGAATTTTTCATCCGGTTCTAACGACTCTATTAACTATCCTGAATTAGGTAACGGATTCGATTCCTACCGCTTCCATACTTTTTGCTCGATTTTTTATGAAATACAATAGCTTTTAATAGCAGAAGGGGAGATATGGGCAATAACAGTTATAATAATTGATGTTTAATTACCTGATACAGATGATGATTGTGCTTGAAAGGTAAAGACCGAAAGCTCGGAAGAACTGCGCTAGCTATATATGAAGAAATCAACGTCAGCAAATTATTGTCAAAGCTTGGGAAGCTAAAAAGAAAATCCTGGAAAACCCTTACCTTGCACAGCACATCGCCTCCATACCATTGGATAGTTAATCTCCAGAAGACTTCGATAGGAATCACGACTAGGACCACGAACAGGTCGGCGGTCGCTAAATAGGAATTTGGAATGAATAAATTAGCGTCAAAAAATACGAAGACAATGCAATCGTTATTAACTATTTTGCATAACAGCCAACAGTCCTTCCGGTTTAACTTACACAGGTGCCAAATGAGTACTTTGATTCTTGACCTCATCAACTGCCTCCTCCAGATCTCCCTTCCCACCGAAATAAAGACGAAGAGGTTGCCGGGAGCACCAATACAAAACAATATCACATAGGCTATCACACAGTTTCTCGAGTTTGAACTGAGTCTCTTGAAGTTCTCAGGGATTGCCTTGTGAAGCGGTTGCTCTTTGAATACATCTTCATCCGAGGTGAGGAGTGGAGTTGCTGCTTCGAACGCGGTGCCACTAGAGAAGGGTGCGGTGCTCCCAATAGACTGGGAATGATTCAGATTATGGCTGGCCATCTTCTCCAGGAATAGATTCCCTCCGACTTCACTTTCACTCAGAGGTGGTGATAACGACGATGATGATGATGAAGGGGCTGATGTGTGTTGCCCCACACCCAAAGCCGACAAGGAGGAATTTATCGAGGATGTTACAATCGAGACGGCCATCTCCACCANCCACCACATCCTCTCCCGGAATCGGGTCGCTCCTCAGGGAGGCGGAGTAGTAATTATAGTGGTCGTAACTTGTGATACTCTCCCCGCTAAGGATTGTACTATAAGTCTCCTCCGAAGCACTACCACCACCACTGAGCCCCTCATCCATATAGGGGGAGGGCGAACTGAGAATGTTTGTGGTTTCGTCCGAGAGGGATGAGGAGGTCACATTGGGGAAGCCGTAGAGGGTGGGAGAAAAGTAGTCTAGGAACGAGGAGGTTCCCACGCTCCCACTCATCTTTCCTCCTGTTTTTTTCGCGGTGGCTAGTCCTTCAATTTACAATTTTGCGAGGAAGTACTACTTACTTCTAAGTATTTACTTTGAAACTTTTTGCTCGAGCAGTGGAAGGTAATTTAACGTGGCCAATTTTTCTGAGTGGGAAACTTACTTATTTTTCCAGATGCAGAATATTAAATTGCATCTCAGAAATTGAAGGCTGAATTCGCCCCTTTGAAATTGAGATTGCGTGGGCTGAGGAAAAAAGTTGCGGGGAGGAAGAAGAAGAACTTGAGTAAATTTGACAAAAAAAAGTTGCCACTTGTGTGTGGTGCGGTGTGGGGAAATAAGTTTTTGTTGGGGGAGAAGGAATGAAAGTGCACCTGGAATAAAAGTTGTGCTTGGATGCGATGCGATAAAGAGTCAGAGACCACAGAGAGAGATATGCGATGCCTAAGAGCTGAGCTGAGCTGAACTGACTGAGCGAGTGAGTGAGTGAGTGAGTTAGTGAATGAGTGGATGATGCTGCCTGTTCTCGCGCTGAGAAAGCACTGGTCCTTCGCACAGCGTTTTCTTCCGTAGACTACTACTTACCGACTCTCGCCTGAAACTTGGAATACGAATGCACTAGTGCAGAGGGAGTGATGTGATGAAGGAGGATCGCTGCGAGTTACTAACTTTTCTCCTGCAGGATGCAGACTGGAAAGGATACGTTGAGTCAATAGAGGCTGTGGTGGGAACAGGAAAGCCTAGTTGCATTCAATCCAGGCAGCCATGAATTAAGGATGGACTTTTTTGGGAGCTGGAATTGCTGAAGTGGAGGCTGGTGGCTTCACCTAGATCCGGAGGACGGAGACAGAAGTGCATCGTCATCGAATTAATGAGGTACATAAGTAAATGAGTAATGATGACAAAGGGAGATTTGATTTGGAGGAAAAAGACAAATAAATGAAAACAACTACAATTTAAGAGATCGTCTTTCATCCTTGGAATTTCGGAGGAAAATCCTCCAGAATGAGCATAGATCCTGGAGGCGGAGGGATGATGAAGGAATTTTCGTGGGAATGCTTTGAGGTTGATCGTTAGTGGTTTTGTTTGGTGATGATATGAGGAGTCATGTCCTGCTTCCAAACCAAAGTACCGACTGTGGATGACGAGGAAGTAGTTCTTAATACCACTGAACTGAAGCTTAGGTCCAACACAATGCAATGGAGTTTGTTTGCGGGTTGCCTGCTACTGCTACACCAATGTCACGTTTTCGAATTTATTTCGGTAGAGACAATGTCATGTCATATATCTGCGGCGAGATCTAGAGTTCATCACGTTTGTGGGTGGGTGGGTGGTGGGGGATAAAACCTTTAAAATCCTGGAGAGAAAATAACGCGCACAAAACTATTTTTATCGTGTTGTGTTAACACACACAAACCACAATAATTTACTCCTCCATCTTTTAGCCGTTGGAGGTTGAACAAAATGTTGGAACATGTAAAATACATATATGGAGACTGTAAGCCATGTCTCTATAATTTAAGCGATATGTACTTAAAGCACGTGGCACAGGAACGGAAAGAATGAAAGAGGATATTTTGCACAAATATTTTTTTATATTTAGGTGACATCTGTCCTTCCTTCGTCCCCATTAAATAGTACGCTTAGAAGAGAGCATTTGGAGTTTTAACGAAGTAAGTAATGATATAACATTAATGCATCACCCCTGGAGAGAACTGACTCTATGACACATTAAATCTATTAAGAAAGCTTTGGATGATAGTTATGATGTCGACCCACTGACTGATTTCAGGAGTGAGTGGCCTAGTTCAATCCTGAGGTAAAATAAGTGAGTCCGTCGTCCGTCCCCAAAAAAGAGCCCGTTAGTTAGTTTTCCTTGACAGTTTGATGATAGTGGAGTCCGTTGTAAATCCAATATAAGTAGTGTCAGCATTGCTTGTTCAATGGATAACTCCGATGGGGTAAGTTGCTCCAGGAATAGGGATCTTCCAAGCAAACTGGACCTGTAGGGAAAGGAAAATATTTGCCATCTGTACTCTCCGATTCACAGCTTCTCAGGAGGAAGCGAAACAGCTTTCTCCTGAAGGCGTAGTTTCTCCGATTTGAGAGAGATGGAGAAAACGACGGAGAAATTTTGGTGCGCTGGGTTCATACAAGCAGGATGGTAGCAAGAACGAGTTTTGAGTTTGGGATGAGATTTCAATGAATCGCTCTTTCTGCTTTGGTGATGATTTCTCCGTTCTTTGAGATGCCCAATAGCCTACCGCAAGCACTGGCGCCAAGTGGCGTTTATGTATATGGAGAAGGAAAGCGGTTGCGTTGGATTACTCAAATACATGTTTTAAAATTTGCTCGATGTGATTTTCTGCAAAAGATCATTTTAATTTAGATTTGCTCATTTTATGGTTTATTCCGATCATTTCATGATATCGTATTTCCTGTTACATGATTTCACATCTCACTTTCATAAAACTCCAGCGAGCTCATTCCACTATCGCGAGCACAATAAGATTTTCTTCCAATTTCCAAAGAAATCTCTAGGTTTTCGGGGTCGTTTCTGACATCAGGAGGAAAAAAAGTGGAATCGTGCTTTGGGTCCCATATTTGCCAACAAAAATGAGCAAAGACAATATCCAGACATGGATCGAGTTGATACAGTCTTCAATGTTCCTTCTTTCAGACTTTCTTTTTTGCTTTGGTGGTTAGCTCTAGGCAGTCCCCAGAGAAAGATCCAAGGTTAAACTTTGACGAGAAAACAATGCAATCTAGCGAGAACAATATGATTTTCTTCCAATCTCCAAAGAAAATCTCTAGGTTTTCGGGGTCGTCTCTGACATCAGGAGGAAAAAAAGTGGAATCGTGCTTTGGGTCCCATATTTGCCAACAAAAATGAGCAAAGACAATAGCCAGACATGGATCGAGTTTTTACAGTCTTCAATGTTCTTTCTCTCAGACTTTCTTTTTTTGCTTTGGTGGTTAGCTCTAGGCAGTCCCCAGAGAAAGATCCAAGGTTAAACTTTGACGAGAAAACAATGCAATCGGGAAGTTTCACTCCGCGTGCACCTCCACATCCACTCTCCAGGGAGGACGAAGCAATATCCGAGAGTCGGAGCGTAAACTTTATCTTTCTTATTGTGGTACACGTTCTCTTTTGTTTCTTTTCTAAGTAGAAAAAAATATGATTTGATGCGTTCACAAATACCAACACATTCCCCTCTCTATTCTCAAGTGAAAGTCAAGAAAAAACATCGGAGACAACAGCATGTGCGCTGGATCAAGGAGGAAGAAATAAAATGTCATTATTGATACGATTGAAGGATCCACTGGAGGGTGAGGATGATTTTCCCACGAAAAAGAGTCGTTTGTCTGAGGTACTGTTTTGCCAAGTACTTACTTTCCAGGTAACAGCTTCAGATGTTCGGAGGCGGGGATGACTTTCTTCATCCTTTCTGGAGAATGTGTGGAGACGAAGGGTCCCAAATTCTTAGGTTCTCAAAAACATTACATCATCTAGAAAGGTGAAGCAGATTACCGTTCTACCGTGCTTATTCCTTTTTATGAACGGGTCATAGGCTTATTATTCCTGAGGAATGAGAAACCCATCCAATTTCTTGTTCATAACCGCTAAATTAAAAACAGGAAGGTGAGTAGGAAGACTGGAAGAAGCTGTATGGGCCTGCATGGCTGTCTGGTTCTGGTTGATGGTTTTGGCAAGTACATGCCAGGGAAAGTTGGACGGATCGACGGTGAGCGAAATATCACGTAGTGAAAGTACTAAGTAAGCCAGGACGGCCAGGATTACATTCAACAGGTCCAAGTCTGACGAGTTACTTTCTAGTCTGTCTGAAAGTCGTAACTAGTAGATTATATCCGTGATCTCAACTCCTGCTTTGTGGGAAATGTAACATGATTTAAAAAAGTGAATGATGATGTAATATACTGTCCAAAAGTAAGATGGAATGAGTGGATGACGCAATCCTAATTAAAAATGTTTGGTAGGTCCCTACGAGTTAATTAGGAGTTATGAGATTGATTGCGTAATTTAAGCAAGTGCATTAGTACTCGTCCACTTGCAGTAATTAGTAATGATTCCTTTTGCGACTCAGTCAGTCAATGAACCCAACATTGCAGCAGCAGCAGGTCTTTCCAATTTTTTTCCGCATAATCAGCATCAAACTCCAGTTTATGAAACGGTCTGAAATAATATTTTCTATGATCCTGGTAGAGATCAGTGGAAACTTACCTAAGTACTCGTGCGTTGGGGTCGATTTCGTGTCTAAAACCGCAAACTCAGAAACGAAACTTTGATACTGGAACTGGAGTATGCTCCTTGTACTGTTGCTCTGTTTTTTAAGGGTTTCAATTCACACTAATAAGATCACGTAGAAAAGACTCAGAGCCTTGAAGTGTCGTAGTTTCGTGCCTTTCAAGTTGTTTTTACCACATGAAAGACAAACGGTTCAATATACTACCTACATTACCATTTCCTCAGCTTTTTAGTGCAAATGAGGAAGGCAACACAATCTCTTGAGGCACTTGATCGTTGGAGAAGTTTTGAGAAAAAAACTGGAACTCAAAACAAGAGTTTGTTGATTATTACTTAGATTGGCGGGGAAAATTACTCTGGGTGAAAGTTCAGTTTAGACTTACTTTGCTGACTTGTCATTTGATGAGGTCATCTATATAGAATGTAACGCTGGATGAGAGTCTCATTTGATAACGTAAATACTAAGGGTACTCATCTTAGGAGATCATTTTTTTCATCTAGATATCATAATCCCCAAAATAGTAACCAATGGTGACGCGAAGATCAAATTCGAGCGATTAAAACCCATTTCGAAATAATCCATGGCAGGAAGGATTTTTGCGTAAATAATCGGGTTTTTTCTTTTTGTTGTAGTGGCAACAGTCAGGAATTCGTAGTGCCACAGCAGTTGTGTATTCATTTTCGAATTTCACGCACCAAGTTGGCGGTTATAATCATGCTTCCATATAATCGGATGGCAAAAAAATTATCCAGTCGCTCAAATAATCAAACTGAAAAAAATCTTGATTATTTTTAATCTAGATTCTTTCTATTCCTCGTGAGTACCCTTACTGTTTACCATATCACCGTTGTTGAAATTGTCGGAGGCTTTCTAGTTTTGTTGTTGGCGAAAGTAGATTTTATTTACGAGAGCTGCTTTGTGCGCGTAACGTTTTATATGGATGTGCTGCTTCTAGCTCACTTACTCTTTTGACAGAAACGACGAAAGAATATGATTCAGTAGTCCCGTAGTAAATCAACCGTACTTAATGCAGAATTTTGGAATCCCTATTGAGTACCGTGTCTGCTTCTCGAATTGTCCAAACCCTTGTCTTAAAATCCCTTGGAAATATCAGTTTATATCATCATCTCATTTAAATCTTCGTAGAAAGCTCTCGCAAGTTTCCTTCCCTCCGCAGTGCCCATTGGAGCTGGACATGATTAAATTATGTACGTACGTACATTCGAAACAAAAAAACTGTAATACGATCAACGAGTTATGACCGCCCATTTTACAGATCCCATAAATCATCGATGAAATCACACTTCTCAATATCTGATTTCATGTTCATCTCAACCGAGATAAAAATTTTTTTGTCATTTTTATTGCTCCCTTCTACGCCCAGAGGAGATTCTCCTTTTGGAGTGGTCACCGAGCGGAAACCGAATCGAAGCCAAGGAATCAAGGAGCCATCCAATTCAGAGACTTTTAATCTTGTAATTTATAATCTTATAACACGGTCCATCAATATTTTTTATCTGAGAGTGGTAGTACGCTGGACTCATGTGCGGTCGCATGTGGGAGGTCTCCGCGGGCGCAATTTCCTTCGGCTGGAGTGGGACATGACACGACACGGAGAGGAAATCAAGGCACTCCACTCCACATCCATAACTCACTTCACTACCGTAAGCTTTTTTTCCTCTTCCTCTTCGCATCTCGTGCTCATGTCATATCTTCCAGGAAATCTTGGGGATAAAAAACCTGAGTGCTAATGTTAATGCTCACGGTTGGATCTGTTAAGTGCAACACTTACTAAATCACCTCAACACTGGAGAATTCCAGGGTGGTGTGAGTGAGCTGAGTAGGCTTCTCCCTTTTCCCTGTAAAACCTAGTCACTCATGGAATCTTCCCCCTGTTGAATAATAAATCACTCCACTCAGCCTCTTTTTACGACCACACACACGCCCACGAGGAAATGCGATTTCCGCCACTGGCTAAATTACAAGTCGCCAGTTGGGAAGAGCTGCTAAATACAAGGGATATGTATGGAGGCCAGGCCAGGCCAGCCAATACAATAAAATATGGAGCATATTGATATACGTTCCTCGGATCAAACGAAACGAGTGCGCACTAAAAAATTTATACGGGACCTTTCCGCATCCGATCTGTCATGTGAGAATCTGAAGGGTAAGTCATTCGCGAGGATATTTAACTGCTTTAACTAGAAAGTAGCCTCAGCAGCTTCAAAGAGCACAGTGTTGGGCTGGGGAAACGCCCACCCTTGCTCTGGGGCAGACTGCAGAGAGTACTCCATTCTCATTTCTCATCCCGGCTGCGGCAAATAAATCGGTTGCAGTCCACTTTCCATCACACCAATCCAGTAAGGGACTTTGAGGAATTGGCCTGCCATAAATGAAGCGGAAGTCCGTCTTCCCTTTGAAGGAATGGCAAGAAAATTCCCGTCCAGAAATGGGGTTTCCAAGTCAGAGATATGCCAACAATTCCATGGACCACACCACCTCGAATGAATTAATGCCTTTTGGCTTCGTCGGGAGGAGTGCCCCAAAACGAGTCATTTATTGTGCCAAGCAATTAACTCGGAGAAATGTAATTCGCTAAAACCGAGCTTGTTCCAACAATTGCCAATTCCTCGTCTCGTATTACTCTCACCTCGAGTCGGGATCGGGATTTGGCACAGGTTACATGAGGAACAAGTGTGATTACGAGAACAACACAGCCATGCATGCATGTAGTGCATAACAAAAGTCCCATAAACTAGGAATAAAATCATCATCTAATCCCTGCATTTCCAGAGGAAAGTAGAGATCTGCATTGCATTACCTCTGCAACTTCCTTCCTCCGCAACGTTTATATTTACCTCCAAACCAAACCGATAATGTTCTGGTTACAAGCTACAATGAGTTTTGTTTCATGTTCCGCCATAAATCAGACTAATTAATGCCGCTGTTTCCCGCGTAAAACAAATGAACGGAGTAAGTATTATGATATGACATGATAACATCTCTCTACAAACACAACTTACGCAAGATTCCTCCTCCCTTTTGTTTACCGAACGCAGTGGCAGCACTTACTTAATTCTGGGGGATTTAGTAAGAAAATAACGGAGGTGTGACCAAACAACATTCGCCTTTGCCAAGAGAGTGATATAGTGCCGTGTGGTCTCGTTATGGCGGAGTTTTTTTCAACCCCGACCCAACCACCATCGTCACCATCACCAAAAGAACATCATTTTCTTCTCCCTTCCCTTAAGTAACTACATCACACCTACGAAGGGGGAAGTAAACAACTTGGCAAAAGCTCCGGCAGCGGATTAAAATCAGGGGGAAATTTACAGTTATGCAAACTTCTGCTTTCACATCCTGACAAAGTGTAGAGTAGGGTGCCTCCGCTCTAGCATTCTGCATTGAGTTAGGACGTGCATTAATGTTTATTCGGGCATGGGCTGTAAAAAGTACGTGGGTTTACCGGGAAGACTTTTCCCCTCACTTTCACTTTGTGAAACCTTTCCTCTAAAAAATGGAACACTTCCTTCCGTATAGAAGGACATTATTCTACTTAAAACTGGAGAGTGGAAAAAACTACATAGTTTAGTGCGCTCCTTGAACCCAGTGAAAATTATACAAGCCTCGGTTTTTTTTGTTGACTTATCGCACTGAAACACAACCCAGCTTGTTTTTTAGAGGACGAATTGTAGGTCGGTGTTTCAGTATTCATGTCTCGTTGCCCCCGTGTTATTTTTTTTGACAGGCAGCCTTAAAATTGGGATGTGCGAGCTACGCGGAGGAAATTCTGAGAAAAGGACACGGAAAAGTTGGAAAAGTATTGAAAATACCACGCTCATTCATAAAAAATCCTGGAGAACAAAGTTTGCGGGCTGAGCGGTCTGAACTCATCTGTATCTTAGGAATCGCTAAATAAATCCCGTCCGTCTTAAATAATTTGAAGGGAGTCAGTTCAACATCAAATTCGAGCATCCCGCTCATTAAAAAATAGCCACTTCGAAATGGATGGATCTCGAGACTAGGCAGAATTGAGGCTGTACGTAAATACATCGACGGCAAGAACCTCTGAAAAAAAGATCCTTTCGCGTTCCAGTCATTCCCCTTCAGCTTCTTCAGAATTAGTAGCATCATCATCATCATCCTCATCATTGTGGATTCTGGTGTAAAGGCCCTAAGCGATGCTTATTATTGAGAACTAGCCGCGGGCCCGATCGACATCGACCGGGTTTAATTTGCATTAATTCATAGTTTGTTCAGCACGATTGCCCTGTAAAGGGCTTACACAATTATTGAAAGTGCTAACCGTCTGGAAGGGCGCATAGCCGAAGTTTCAGGTTGACCCGATTATTGGAACTCGAGCAAAATGTAGAGCAACGGAGATAGCGCCGGCGCCTCTGGCGCCGCGCCGTCTCATGTTCCCCTTCTTTTCTCATTTTTTAATCTTAACTAACCTCAACCCTAACTTTAATTTAATCTTAACTAACCTCAACCCTAACTTGACGAATGATTAATAACAAAAAT
>JAHZNH010001891.1:0-11907 GCA_027744355.1 Tyrannoseira gladiata | reverse complement strand
TTCAATGCTCAATAAATAGAGCTTCATGCATTTTGTCGCCAAGATTTGTGGATAATGTTAGAAATAATATGTTGGAAACGCACTAATCCAAGTAAGTTGAAGCATTCGAAGGCGAGACGAAGACACATTAAGAATGAGCCATCGCACACACTGCTTTATGTTTCCGAGTTAAGTAATATTACGGATGGATGGCGAGTAGAGAGAATGGGGAAAACTGGAAGCAAGCGAATAGAGATGATGGAATGAGCGTTATCCACATCTCCGTTAGAAGTTACATAACTAGCGTTTTTCGTTACACGTTACATCACTTACAACAAGAATGAACGACCATACTAAGCACAGCACCAAAAGCCCTTTATTGCTCCTCGTAGCCAAGAAGGAATTTATTAGTGCCAAATTTTCCAAATCATTAAGTCCAGATATTTCACTGAATTACAAGTCGTTTATGTAGCGGATGGTTGGATTTTGGTATTGCTCACAGTATGAAGTCATCGGCATTACACGCGGCAGTGACTTTCACTCAGTCAGCATCACTCAGACTTTTTTTACTGCGTGTGCATGCTCATGCTCCAGTTATAAAAAATATTGTATGAGAAAAGAAGCTTTTCCAGAATTAGGCAATCTTCATACACTTTCTTCACCAGCCTCAAAGATATCAAATATTTTTGTCGGTTTCCACTTCCACCGAAAAAAGGCAGGCATCACATCGCAAGCAAAAGGCGAGGAAGGAGACTTGAATAGCCTTTTCCTCCAGAAAACTTTTTCCCCACGAAGAAAGGGAGAGAAGAAAAACCAACGAAGCAATCCACACATCACATGTTATGTTCTGTAATGCGTCCCTTATACTTCTCTCAGACTCCTTCCTACAAGGAGAAGAAAAGTTATTTCGAGAATATTGCTATCAACTTTGTACTTCTTTAAATGAGTCAGGTTATGCTGATATAACTTTTTCCTCATTGTACGAGAGCAGTGAGTTTGGGATGAGAATGGCAACCATCATTTTCTCTCGCTTTTTCTTGTCGAACAAAGTGTGCCGTTGCCGTTACCTCCCTTCCACTTCTTCATGTGTGATAAGGAAAAAGAAGAAAAATGTTAGATATTTGTGAAAAAATTTCCCCTATAATAAATGATGATTCTCTGGAGATACTGGGTCCACGTCCACGTTCTCCTCATATATCTTCAGTATCAGGAGGCCGCTTTTGTTTTTCTTTGTAGATTTTTCCATACGATAGAGAGAATATCTAATGTAGAAATATGTCTAGATGCAATTTCCTTCAAACGTTTACACTGAGGAATGTGATCACTATGACTATGATCGTACAACAGGATTGTGTAGGATGTTTTTTGCTATTCAGGGAAGTGAGGGAAAGAGAAGAACCACTTTTATGACCACTCTTGGAGTTTTTACATTCCATAGATTGTACGTAACACGAATTCTTTCCTTTTATATTTATTTTCTATGGATGCTACTTTAGCAACGCTCTTCACTATTTCCACCAATTTTTTTCCCTCTGTGTTTACCCCCAAAAACGTAAAAGTATTAGCCGGCGGTGATGGTAAGTTTTTTTTTCATGCAGGCATTTTAGCTTTTTTCCTCGCTTTTTATAGTGGGGAAAGGAGCCTATTTTATTGGTGTCGCTGTCGGCGCTCGAGGTTCACTTGGAAGGCGCCGGCCGTGCGATACTTTCTTGCGACACTCAACTGGCCCAGCATAAAAAATGAGCATTCATTTCTCCCTTTTACTTAACGACTCATGTTAAAAATCTTACATCCTTCCATACATTCTTGGGTATAGCCGGGGCCTACACCCAGAGAATCAAAGGGAATGAATAATACCGCCACATGTCAAGTACATGGGAAAAGAAAATGGTCTGTTGCAAATTGTGACTCATAAAATGCTGAATGCTGGGTCAGGATTAGCTAACAAAGGAAAACCCAAGTTTCTTTTGCTCACTTCGTCCATCATACAGGAATAAATGGAGTAAAAAAAGGGAAGCCCTTTGTAATATATTACGCTGAAAGTAGCATATTCAATGAGACGTGCGCTTATTTATGCCTTCATTTTCCCCGATTGCTAGCAGAACTTGTACAATATAATAATATCAATACTTGGAACAGCAGAGGCAATAAGTAGAGTTCATTCATACGAGTATGAACAGTTTATCATGGAAGACGCAGCTTGCCGCTTTCCAAAATCCACGTCTTTCAAGACGAGTAGTCACTAACTTATATGTCATTACTTGATTCAAGGAAAAAACTTACATGCTCCTGTTTCACCGAAACATCCCTTACAAATTTATAATCTGAGATCGAAAAAAGGCATTATCATATGCGTATCTATTCTTGCGCATATGCATGCACGTCGTGGAAAATGCTAAGAGGAGGGAAAAAGTGACAGTGCAGTTGAAACGAAGATAAAAGACAAAAAGACGGTGGAAAAAGTCAGCGGCAGTCATTCATCCGCATAATATAATTGTATGTCGTACATATATGCATGTACATCGTATTCATTGTCCTTAGTTAGCTCCGCACGGGGGAATCAGAAACATTTACATTTAGGACTGCTTTCCCCTTATGATGTTTCACTAGAGTCTGATAAAAAAAACTTTCAATTATTGTGAATCTGATAAAAGGAAACTGAGAAATGCAAGCCATGCTTAGACCTATTTTAAATTTTAAAAAAAATCTTTTAAGGAATTTATTTAACATGGAACGAATTAAATAATTAGGAAAATCGGTGAAGAACTTAAACTTCAAATGAAATCAAAAGTTAGAATAAAGCAAACTCTGGCTTGGACTAATACATTATTTGACCTAATGTGTGTACATTATTTCCAAAGCGTACAGTAAATTACAGATGTTTCTACAGATCATAGAAGCACTGTTCCCGGCATTGGATCAAAATCGTAAATTGAAAGCAGAATAAATTCGCAAAACGATTACTCACACCCAACACATTCATTTATGATACAAACAGTGTGCCGTCATCCTTAATTTAACTCTGGCCGTTGGTAAGTTGGTATTATCAATTTTCAGCGGTTCATCGAGCTCGACAGAGAACGGACGAGGCGGTGTTCAATTTTCACCCTTGAGGAGTCGCCATATTTTTACGATTCCTTTCTCGACCACAAAGTTTCAGAGATTAAGAGTAATTTTCCGTAAGAATGGACTTCACTCCTCCGAACTTTCATTCCTGACACCATGTCCATTCTCGGTCCACTCCTGTTTCCCCCAACAACACGAGGAAAGCTTATCATAGATTCTACTTACATCTGCGTACCATACTTTCCTTGAACTTTTGAAATTCCGACAATAACGCAAAAGCAGAAAGTTTGGAGAGGAAAGCTGCTCCTGCTACTCTCGGTTCCGCTCGCATTTTGTGTCTTGAAGAAATCAAGCGTCCGCAAAACGGTTTGCTCGATATGCTGTAAATCAAGTTGTTGTGAGCACCATGATATTGCTACTTTTGCTAACCACTGAACTGAAACGGAATGAAATAAACTAGCCAAAAACACAATATTACTATGATTCTCTTGTTCTGCTTATTGGAAGGTCGAATGGAAAGCAAAAAGTTTTTCGTCTTTTATAATTTTATTGTGACATGCATGTGTATCTATCTATTTCCACTGTCTTACGTATAGATACATATATACATTTGTTCTTCACTGTTGTTGAATGTGAGTGAATTTACGAACCCCACAAATAGGAAGAAAAAAACTTGGTGACACAATATAGATTGTCCGGGCGGAAAGCTGTAAGTTAAACGTTCTGACGAGAACAAATGTACCATGAATTTGAAAAGTGAATGCCTCCACTACTGCCTGTCATTTGCAAAACTCAGTCATTCCTCACGACTTGAATTTCGACCTTTTGCTTGTCTTTCTCTCCTTCCAACTTACCGACATCCTTTACATTTCAAAAAGTTGTTTCTCTTGACCAAATTTAAATCAAAAGGAATTGATGCCACATATGTGGGTGGAATTGGACACGACGACGGTTTTTGTGGGTGGTTACACATTTCGCCATTTTTTGTGGCATGCATTTCAAGTACAAGTATAATGTCATCTGTATTTTTGCAATCGGCCGCATAGACTTAAGTTATAATTGGATTTGATTGCATTTAATAACATTCCGACGATATTTGAATGAACAAACGCACAAACGGTTTGTCATAGTGGCTTTACTATGCTGATCTCGACACTTTTCGTTCAAATCTCTCCGACTCCTCTTCATCCTCCGTAATGAATTCTATTCCGAATTTCTGGAAACGCGCACAAGGAAGGGTAAGCAAGCAAGCGAAAAGAATTGGTGACACGGACAAATGAAATTGGACATCGTGATTGTGACTAGTTGATGGGGGAATTTTTACCAGAACACAAAGGGGAAAACACTTTTACATACACTAGCTGTTACGTTGTCGCAATGTGTGAGGGATGCACTTGATGTGCCAAATGTAAATATTGTGTATATATGGGTCTCAATTAGCTTTGATAATATTATTGTTTAAGCATACATTACTTTGGCCCCTTTCTCCTCTCCTATTTTTGTTGTATTATCAGACAGGAAAAAAAGAAACATAACCGCGGAAGAGAGAGAGAGAGAGAGGACAAAGGGCAACTTGATATGTTTTATAACAACGACATGTACAAATTTGTTCACATGGAGGAGGAAAACAGAGTAGAAAAAGGCGACTCACCAATTCTGCGGGAGCTCAATTCCCTCTTGGATGATATAAAAAGCTAGAGAAAAAAATATGTGTACTTACTTTCTGTGGTAGGGTGAGTATAAGGTTGGCTCGGAGAATTAAAGTACATACTATTGAAGCAGAGCATCCCCACGCAGTGGTAGTATTCCATACAAATTTAGAGATAGAAATGCCAGTGGCAGTCACAAAATGTGAGGTCGGATGAAAGCATTCAATTTCATCGGAATTCCAGACCAGTTCTGCTCCTCTTATCTCTTACTTTTTCTGCTTGGACATGGTGGCATTCGAATTTATCTTGTCACACTCTCATTCCACCCGCGGTAGATAAAATAGAAAGCTATTGAGAATGAAATGCAATATATTTCCCTGTATTTATATTCATATTTATCGTGCGTACATTGCCCACGTACACATATAATTTTCCCCCTTTTATATAACATGACAGTAAATACTTGATTGCGATTTGTTACTGCATCATTTGCCACTTACACAAAAAAATCCGGCAGTGTTTGTGGTTGACGTGGTTTTGGGAACGATCACATCCGTAAAATTGTCACAACCCCAAGATTTCCTTCCCTTGGCTTTTATTGCGGCGTGGATAGAGAACGAATTGGGAATTTAATTTTTGTTGTTGACATTTTTACGTCCTTTACTGCAAACACAGAAACTATGTCTAAAATTTAGAAGCAACTGTCTCAAGGTTAAGTAATAATTCAAATAAAGAAAGCCGTTCACAAGTTTAAATTAGAATTTTTCTCACTACGGCAGCAACTCCATGCAAAAAAAAAACTAAAAAATTCATAGGCAATGAATATAAATATGTATATTATACCTCGCAAACTATTGAAGTTTGAATGTACGTGCTGCAATGCATATTACATGCATTAACAACTAACTAACATTGTAAATGTTTGTATAGATTGTAATTTGCATTGAACTTTCAATTCAATCCAATGGTTGGGGTGGTAAAAGTTTCGGTGCGGAGAATGACCAAGTGAGTATTTTGCCGAGGTTCGATTGCTTCCTTTTACAGGGGTAGATCTCAGAGATGAGAGATATGAAATGTTTATATTGCTCACAAAAGGGATATTTTGTGGACATACGCATGATGCCATGTCATTCCATCGATATCCAGTTAAGATAGCGGAACGGCAACCACCCCAATCAGCAAATTTTCATCTATATTACAATCTATATGTGGTTTTGCGCTCTCAACAATTGGATAAACTTATGTCCTTGACTCACGTCCCCCCAAACGAAACTGTTTTCCCATGTGAGACCAAAAGAGACAATTTCAGCCGATGAAGAATAACTTCTTACTTGAATACATAAGTTGGTTTTAACTTTCAAGAATTAAGCATATATCACTCATATAAACATTTTGAGGGCTCAATTCATACCCCAAGTGAAAGCATTTTAGTGATGGTTTACTTATAGCATTACTCTCTCGACTCCGTTGAAGTTAATATGTTTTCCGAGTTTTCTTGTCTTTATAGTATCAAGTTTAAGGAATCTAACGGAAAACTGTGTGAATGCTGACTCTTCCCTACTCCCGAAATTATGCTCATCACTTACATTGCGTGACATTCTGACTCATTAAAAGTCGTCGTAATTGCAGGGAATGCTTACGCTTATTTCGTGTTTGAAATGAAGGTGCAAACATTTTGGTTTTTGACCATCGTAAATTTTTAAATGCACGCAAGCATGCGTCATACTGCGAACAAGCAATCTTTAAAAATTAAAAAGCTTTCATCACAGTTTTTACATACATACGTTCTCAACATCAAGAGCATGAAATTCATATACCATGAACTAATGAGCACAGAACTTTTCATTCGGGCTCTGAGGGAGCGTAAAGCAGGTTTAAAATAAGTTTTGGCTGAAACTAAGGGCGTGAAAAACACACGTAATTTTTTTGGAACTCCATTGCTTTTCGGAAACTCTCCAAATTGTCATCGGCACCACCACAACAACAGTATTAGGGGGAAAGTGCTGAATGCTCAGGTTTAATATCACACGGCTGACGTTTAATTAAGGATAATGTGTTATGCATGCATGCAAAAGTGCATTACTTCCTGCCTGATCCTTAGCGGTAGAGCCCTTTTTCGGAGGGTGGTATCAGAGCAGTATGCTACTGAATCGTATCATGAGCGGGTATAAGCAACTGAGGCAAGTATTGTTGCTTCCGTTCGTTGAGCTCAACTACGTAACACACACACGGAACAAAACCAAACCGCACCGGCTCTAATGAACTGATTACCCTTGTCCAATTTGACTACCACTTGAAAATCGTTAAGCGGGTGCGTGGTTGGTGGCACATGTCTCTACATTAAAGGTGTTGTGTAAAACTTTTCTCCCAGAGCACAAATTCAACAACAGATTGCCGTATACCATGCCCCATTGTAATGATGCAAGCTTGTAGAAGATGGAGAAAATCAGAGATTTGTGGATTTGTCAAGGTGGTTAATTTGATTATAAATATACGCCTCATAGTACCACACAGGGAAAATACTACGCAATCTTTCTTAGTGTGTCAATCATGTCTTCATAAATTACTGAATGAAATCTCCCCGAAATACAAATATGTAGGTGTAGTGAATTGCCGCTATTCCCGACGAATGAACACATCAAGAAATCGCCTCTCAACACACACCTCTTATTTCTCGAGCAAAATGAGGAAGATAAATACAACAAAGTCAGGTAGGAGTGAAGGTGCTAATCAGCAATGTTTCAAAATTATACGTTAGGAAAAAAAACAATGAAAATAAGAGATTTTTTGGTATTATCTTTCCATCTGCCTCACGGCTCTGAAGGTGATTAGACCTTAGGGAAAGGCTAACGACGGGAATGGATCAGGGGAGAACGAAGGAGAAAAACAAATGAGGTAAAATTATTTGCCCAAGTGAAGGTGAAAAAATGGAATATTGCATTACACATGATGAAGATGATGGTGTGATCACCATCATCAGCATCAAAACAGCAGTGGAATCGTTTCTTCTCTTCTTGTTCAAATTTCGTTGTAACGATGAAACCAGAAGAACAATGCAGCTGTTGTAATGTTGTAAATGAAATCAAGTATTCTTCGTAGGTTTGAATCTTCGTGTGTGTCTTATAATGATGCAGCTCTGAATATTTTTTCTTCTTCTGCACTCACTCTCTCCACTTTGGTTAATTTAGAGATGAGTAATTGGTATCACCGCAACATTAAAATCTAAAAACTCTTACCTTTTTGCATGAAACGAGCAAAAGTTCACACATTACGCACTGCTGATGTGAATTTACCTTCTACGGAACAGGTAAGATTGGCCCGAAACAATCAAAAGAAACTAGAGACTACCTAGTCTGGTACACTCGAAAATGTAATCATTACCTCCATTTGCCTCATCATCCTAGCATCTACGCGGTGTAATTCTATATACAAATAGTATTATAAAAACGGTGAAATGAAGAAGAAGAAGGAGAAAAATGCAAACATCAAGAGCCTTTTCAAGAATGAGAGAAGAAAAAAACCTGCTGAAGGCACCAGAGGTGATGATGATTGCAGTACCGGTGATGACCATAATGATAATGATGATAATTTTTGGTGTTGCCACATTTGCTCCTGTTGGTGGTTTCCACCATCATCATGAAAAACGATAATTTTATACTTTCATTACTTTGACCATCTCAACTATTCTGATTTTTTTCAGATCGTTCCCTTTTTACGAATTTTCTGTAGTTTGATGATCTCATGAAGATTAAATGGACGTAGCTGATCAGAACAGTTGGTGTTATACTTTATTTCGTGGCTGCCTAGACAAAATTGTGAGTTCATATTGAATGTGAAAACCACATTGGCAGTTTCATGCACTATTCAGTAGCTTACTATTTAAGTCAAAGGGTTGACAAAAGAACTACTACTGGTCTGCCGTCTCTCATTTTTACTCGTACTAACTACAACTAAAAAGCCCAAAACACTGAATTTTCCTCACTGCCATTTCAAAAAATGTGCGGATTTTCTTGCAGTAGTTAGTTATAGCTACTTACTAACGTCGTAGATTTGAAAAAAACTTGTTGGTCACGCGTTAAATAAGCTGTGAGAAAAAAAATCATAAAAGAGTCAAGCGTTACTGATGCGATTTACCAAAGACAGAAGTGTTACTTTACCTACCGCCAGCAGCCATTTTACTCTCTGTATTTTAGTAAAAGTTTTTTCAGACCAACACGTGTATCAATTACTGGCCCTGAAAATTAATGAGCGTCCCCTAAAAAGGCGGAACAAACAAATTTCTGAAAACTTTTACGAAAGGGCTGATGTATTTTTCTTCTAAATTTTATTGATGAGTGGATTCATGCAAGCAGGTAGATAAAATGCTTGAATGAGCGATAAAAATTTTAATAAAAAATTGGCTACGTCATACCAGCTACGAGTTGTACCTCACCTTACAAACAAATGCGTTGCTGATGATGATAGCATTATGATCAAGAAAAATTGGCTGTTACCCCCGTCTGATGATGATTGTTTGCGTCATTACCATTACCAACATCTTCACATCGTATGCAAATGATCTGCTAACGTAGCCATACACACCACCATTGAGCAAAATTAGGAGAGTTAAACCATAATAATATGCATTTATTCGCCTGTTATTTGGATTCGAATCAGTAACCCAAAATTATCTCTCGATGATAAACCTGCTACCAAAAGGCAAGTTTTTATGACTGCAATATATGCATCTTGTCTCACATTTGCCAGGCTAGGGTAATGAGAACATGAATTGTAAAAATTACGCATGAAATGATAGCTTGAACTAATATCACTGCTGAAAATATTCACTTTATACGACATACTTCAGCTTTAACTTTGAGGTGGGTGTTCGCATGACAATTTCTATGTGAGACAAGGAATGTCCAACTTGCAAAGAGAAGAATCGTGCTCTAAGAACGATACACCAGGTGGTGCAACCTCCCAGAAACTGACTGTATAGGCAAGACCCACTATTGGAACTCTTTTGGAGAATGTCTTCCCATAGCGACCTTCAATAATAGTCAATAAACTTTCCGAACGAAGTCTCCACTTGTTAAAAAAGTGTTTCTGTTTTATGATTTATAACAGATTTATTTCACACGGCGTTCCAAGAGGCAAAACCCTTTTAGCATTTTGAGCAATATGAGACCTGTGCGAGGTAAAAACATGCGGTAAACTCATGAAAAGTGAAAGCTTTAAAACAGTCAACTACGATTCCAAGATCGTTTTCTGCTTACAATGAGGCAGGTCATTTTTGCGGAAAAAATAAATGCATAATGAATATATTTTCACAGGATTTTGAAATGATAATTTGTTAGTTGCCTTTGTCAGCAGAGTCTCGAATTTCACAAATTAGGTATCGGGACTAAATAATCCAGTATCAATTTCTATAAGCTGAAATTCAAAACTACAGGTACAGCCCCGATAGGCAATCACCAACAGCTTCGAATGTTACACCCAGAGCAGTGAGCTCAGCACTTTTTAGGTAAGACGTGCATCAGAAAGGGTCGATATGATATTCATTCCACGAATTATTAACATACTTTTTCCAAACTCCACCAAAAAAATTTTAAAGGCCACACAGATTCAGTTCTTCCCTACGGCACTGTAGGGCTTAATAAACCCAAAACTTGGTAACTCTCATATCGGTTCTTCTATTTCAGCATTTTCAGGTGATCGTGGAGAAAAAATCATTAGCTATGCATTCTTTACTTACCTTGGTTCAAAAAAGAGATAAAATATCAACAAAAATTGCACGGGAAGATCAAGTACAATTCCAGCAAATGGGAAAATACGTACCTAAAAGTGGTTGTTATTTTCAAAACAAACCCAACAAAAAAACAGACAAAATGAAGTAATTCAATTCAATGAGGATGGAAATGCAATACGAAATTTAAGTTCTAGATAAAACTTGATGTTTCATTTAAAGTTTTTCGATTCGGCGATAATAACACATCCTATTCATTTTCTCCTCACTTATTATTCTGAACGCTTCTCTCCTTAATAATACTCTCTACGCGGATTTGTGCTGCTTAAACTTTAATTACGATCATAAATAAATAAAGCTTAGGCAATAATAATCTTGTGAACGGTTAACTTAAATCAAACGGGTCTCTAAATTTTCCTTACTACTGAGATCCGATCACAAAAAAATCTTTATAGTTGGTCCAAATCTTCCATCAAACGCAACGCTGCTGGAGCATTCCCAGCACATGAGCCACATACAAAAAATCTAATTTGTAGCTCTCTGCCTTTATTTCATGGCGAGGAAAACTAGAGAAAAGCGGAAGTAGTGATTAAACGCACTTCATATTTTGACATCACTTTGAAAAGCTTATGAAAACGAAGGAGGAGAATATAATAAGATGTTGTATGATTCCACATGAATAAGAACACTGTAATAAGGTAAATGAAATTAGAATTTTAAATTATATGTACAGTATATTTTTGATGGAAGAAGCTTCTTGATCGGGCAAATACGCAATTTAGTTTCAAGTCTGGCAAGTTCAGGTGAAATAAAATGTTGGAGATGAGGTAAGATAACAAGTTACCTTTTTTCCTGCAACACTCACCCCTAAACACGAATAGGTGTAGTTGTGTTATTTTTTTGTATCATGACAGTTAAAAAGGTGAAGAAAAACAAATACAGAAGTGAAGTCAGCAATAAATGATTTTACGTTGTTTACACGTAGCCCTGATTGGCTTTTAAGTACTTACGAGAGACTTTAGTTGAGGCTTGTTTATTTATTAGATGGATATTATGATGATTCACGAAGGGAAGAAAGCAGCGATGAAAGCGATAATAATACGATGCGATATGAGACCCTTCAAAAGATAAGAATCTTTGGTGGCTCTCTAAAGAAGGAAAAGAACGTAATATTTTCCTCACTTCTACAGACAGACAATATTCCCCGTATAATTTTCCAGACCAGGCAGGCTAACACACGTCAAAGTCAACGTCTGCGAAGGGTTTTTTATTTTATTTCGGGACGGAGTGTTAAAGAATGTTTGTTTAAGGCATTTGTATTTGTAAGGCGGCAACACGGGGAAGACCGGTGTATATATTGTTTTTCATAATGCTATATCAGGCTTTTATGTTTGGCTTACTCATGCTTCGTCGCTGGGGTATAGAGGTACGAGTTCGAGTTTGAGCTATGAGCCAAATATGTAATGAACATAATAAGTTAGTTTGAAC
>JAHZNH010001890.1:0-12714 GCA_027744355.1 Tyrannoseira gladiata | reverse complement strand
GGATCCGTTGCCAAAAGCATCCCGTACATATTCCATCCAATCCAATCCAAAAGTTTTTTTGTAATAAGAAGACATTTTTTCCACGACTATGAATACAAATGGATTGTGGCAGTGAGTACTTATTATTATTACATAGTACTTGCTAACCAGAACCAGTACCAATGGCATCAGGAAAAACTCACATGAAATGCAACGCTTCATCCCCGTATTCCTTGGAAGCTGGTGGTGGAGTTCGTTGATTTTGGGGCAATAAAATAATCCTTTTCATTATGCATGCATGTATCCCGGATATGAAGAGATTTGTCTATGAATATACCATAAGTAAGTACTCTCACTTAATGCCCCTGTTCTTGTTTGGTGGCTCAAATGAAAGTTTAAGTACCTACTACAATGCTTTACGTCATCGAATCCTTCCTCCGGAAAAAAGTTTTCTCATTCTGTGGTAAAACTTCGTGTGCAACCGAGGATTCATAATAATCATGATAATCACATACTGCCACTTTCTAGGGAAAGTTGCAATTGATCACTTCACTTTGCCAGACACGAGGAGCAAAGTTGAAAGTTTGCAAGGATATTGCACAGCCTAGAAGAAGATACTCATATAGACTCATAAATGAGGAAACTCATATAGACAAATAGGTAAATTGTGGTGTCATCTTGAATTTTTTCCTCGTTTAGTCTCGCCCAGTCGTTTTTAATAAAAATGAAATGAAATCAAAAACCTCTCAAAAGTAAATAGAAATAGAAGGACGGCTCAACTCAACCCGACAAATTTGAAGTTGGAAACTGTGAAAAATACATTGGGGTGACCTTTACCACACTGAGCTGAACTGACTTTCCGGAGTCCTACAAATGACCTCATTATGAAAGGAAGTCATGCTAGGCTCCAGCTTTAAATTCCATGAAGCGTAAGTGCACACTGGGTGAGATGGCAGGAAGGACACATGTAATAAAAGTTGCACTCGGCTGGAATCCCAATGAAGATTGAATTTTCCCCGAATGCCTGCATGGAAAACACTTCTTGACGTTTTCGGGGCTATCAAATTGGGAAGGGATGGATAAATTTATTTGACCTCCTCAGTCCTCACACTTCTTCTTGACAGAGACATGAATGCGGGATTAGATACTCTGGAATTGACGTAAGCATCAAGTTGCACTCATCCCCACAGCTCCCCTGGCTCTGGCGTGTCTCTTCAGAGCGAAGGAAATTAAACGTGGGGGGTTGTAAAAATTGGGGATCGTGAATCGTGTCGTGATGATCCACCAAGAATAGAACCCCTCTGAATTATGGATCATTGTGTCACGACTCAAATTTTAGTGTCCTGAAGTTGAGATGACACGAATGAATAGATAATGAGCGCTCTCATTTCTCCGACACAATAAAAAAAAAAGTTCAGCCTACTTTCGATTAGTGGATTAACGCTGAAAAGGGAAAAGTTGAAAAATCGACATCCACTGGGAGTTATCTAGGCGAGATAGGACTTTTTTTGACAGTTCCAGTTTGCAAAAACTGGCAGTAGAAAAGTGGAAAAGCTCATGACATTTCCTAATCCTGATAAAGTAGGGAAATTGTTTTACAGGGTTTCAGGTTCAACTCACTCAGGTTTTCTATTGGCATGTTCCCTGTTTTCATTCGATCCTAAAAGATAAGCGCCTAGGCCTATGATAAGGAACTGCCTATGCAAAAGTTTTTTTCAACTCACTCAGGTTTTCTATTGGCATGTTCCCTGTTTTCATTCGATCCTAAAAGATAAGCGCCTAGGCCTATGATAAGGACTTGCCTATGCAAAAGTTTTTTTTGCAAAGTTCAGTTCAGTCCAACCTCTTAAAAAGTCCTTTCCCAATTTTCATTTGCTCTGGGAATCCTCAGCATGAATTGGAGTCTGTTCTGTTTTGCAGAGTATACATAATCCAGATCTGGAGCGTGAAAAGTTGCAAAAAAACATGCGAAAACTTTAGAAGGTTCTCAGAGTAGAGTCGGGTTGAACTTTTTATTCTGTTATTGTTGTTATTGTAAGAATGGGATTAGAAAAAAAGAAAACTAAAAGATATTCGCTCTCCTTTTCCTGCCTGTGTTTCTCGAGGACGTCACTTTGATCCTCCTTCCCTGAAAAGAAAGTTGTTTTATTGAATGCAGCTCATGTCTCCATATTTCACGCTCCTGGATCCCGGATCCACTTCGGCTTTAGCTGCGCTACAAGTTGCTTTTTTAATGGGGGTTCCGTGTAAAGGGAAATGCTAATGCGGAGGGAGGATTGGGAGAGAGTGAGTGAAAGTTGAGACGATTCCCAGATCCCAGTTTGATTCCCAGGAATCCAATGGGACCATTTAGAGCGTGGAGGAGAAGGCACAAACAGCCACATGAATATCAAATCGATATCGATGGGATAGAGATGTACGTGTCGAAGTCGAATCGATTTTGGAGGGAGGGAAAATAATGAGGTCACTGCAATTTGATAGCGTCTTTCACCTCAACATAAATATTCCAGGAAAATGATAATGAGATTGGAGGTGAGCGGCGACTATTTTTTTGTGGGGGAGCATTCATTTACAATGTCACGCTCGAAAGCTTTTTAGCAAGATCATTTTTTTAAGTTTGAGGAAATATTTGAGTGGAGTCACGTTCACTTATCTCAGAATTCATGATAGACCGGGTCGTAATTTTCTTAAGCAGAGATTTAACTTATTTAGCATTTTAGATGGCCCTTTAAAGACTGACTGTGGTTACAAAGCGTTGAAGATTTTTACTAATGAAATTTTTTCTCATTTTTTTGCAGATGTTCGCATTGAAGTTGGGAACTACAGCTACTCAAGGACGAGATCCCAACCTCCACCTCGCCAGGAAGGGTACTATTAGAAAATCAACTTGAATCAGTCACAAATTACCTTCTTCGATGAACTTGGATGGGAAGTGACGGACTAATTACTCAAATTAAAGATAAAAATTGATGCCAAAGGCTAACCTTTAATGCATGCACGTATCGTAAGTAAATTGTAAGCATGTAAATAAAAGCATTAAAAGTAAAGCAAAATAGATTAAGCCACCATAAAGGTACTTCGATAAAAAAAAAAGCTTCGATGACTATGTAATGATGAAGGTAAAAGCTACCGACAAAGGCCCAGATAGATGCTACCTAAAACATTGTCGAATAACATCCTTGAATCTCAACAAAACAACAGAACCTTGAATTAAGTAATGTAATACCGAAACATGAATACCTAAATAATTTAATTATACTTTGATGCTTCTGTACGAAATTATTTTTAAAGAGCGAGCAGGGGATTGTGAAATAAAAAAGGATGCATTTCTGATCTCATATTGAGCTAAAATATCTGAATTTTTTGAATTATTAGTAGTCATTTATTACCTTTCACTCTGAATAATGACCTGAAATATGGAATGGTACAGTGAATGATGGTGACGGAAGTGTTGGCTGGAAAATGTCATGAAATGATCGAAGTGGCCGCTGTGTAGGTAGCCATTTACAACCTTTTTACCTTTCCCATTAAATCAACCACGTTTTATGAGCATCGTTGCCCCCTCTCAAGGCATTTCCCAAGCATTATGATTTGTAGCTGAAGCTAAACCCAAGTGCGATTTTCGATCACCGTCATCGTCATCGTCCCCATCATTTCTAGATCGATCTCGTCTTCAAATCGAATCAGTTCCCGAGAAATAAAATCTTTTCTCCACATCCCGCCCTCCCCTCTCCCCATTCTTCTGCGGGGTCGTAAAGAGTTCAACAAAGGAAATTCAGTTCAGTTCAGCTGAGTTCAAAGAAGTATAAATGTGCAGTCATCTTTTTTCGCTTTCACTCATCTTCTCAGAAAACCCATTTCTGGTGTAGGAAGGATGATCATGATATGATTACCGAAGCCGTAGATCTGGGAATGATGTCAAAAACCCAGGATCTTCCGCGTTGTTTTTTATTGTGCTCCCATTGTTTTTTCCCTTTTCCCTTTATTGGTTTTTTCCGTGGGTACGAAGGTACATGGTCATACTTAGTGTCATAGATCTATCTAGCCTTCTTGCTCTACTCTCGTCTATGCTGTAATATAGTTTTGATGAGGATAAGCGATTCCTGGATTGCTTCCTTCCTCTTCCAGGGAAAGGATGGATTGCACAACATACAACATAGCATAACTCCAGTAGGCCATAAACTCGCTGAGATTTTGAGTGAGTGTATAAATGAAATCTTGTTTTATAGCGACAATAAAAAACTTGATCTCGTTATCCTCGTTACAAAACTGGTATAAGTACTCGATGCGATGCAATATTGTCCTGGGGTAAATGAAATTGGGTGGTGGTGGTGGTAGCTGTAGTAGGAGTAAGGAATGAACTCCGGATCTATAGCTCTTCCCATCGAGTTATTAGATTGTTTGCGTTTGGATGGATGGTTGGATAGATATGTACTCCAACAAAGCCCAAGCTCGATCTTGTTTACTGTTCAAGTTGATTTCGAAATCTGAGCCCTGGAAAAAATAGGTGGAGTGGATGGATGTGTAGGGATAATATAAAACCGGAAATTGAGCCGAGGGAAGTAAGTACGTAGATTGGCGAAAAAAAACAAAAGGCCATGAACCGGAGCACACGAAAACATGGAAATCAAGAGGATTATAAACAAGCTCGGAATGGTTTGGCGTAATTGTGATGCGTGGTGAAATTGTTATTATTTTGGAGGAAGATATGCCAGTGTACTATTGCATTTGAGCACCTGAGATTATACCTATAGGGAAAATATGCACATCATTTACCTCAGTTCGTTAATTCGGGACGAAGGTAAGACCTCCTTGTAATTGACTTCCCGTAATTGTGACCGAAAAACTATTTGGTTCTTATAGTCGCTGCCTTTAGTTTCCTCCAAATTCCACTGGTGGTTAGGTCAGGTTTGGAAAATTTTTGGAATGAAAGTTGAGCCGTTGTAGCAAGAGCCTATATATAAAAGCTTATAAGTAAACTGCACAAGTGAGGTAGATGTCTGGAATATAGTAATTGGATCTGCCTTGACGCGCTCCCATAGGCAGTAATTTTTTTGTTGGTGAAATCATCATCGATGTTCTCACGCCTTCACTTCACGTTGTTCTCCCTGATGCTTTTAATGATCATCTGAGTCAGTGAGTAGGCTGCAACCTACTTTTCCCTAGTATCATATTTGGGGCAAGAGGAAAAAAACTTAAATGGAATATGGATGTTTCGGAGAAGAAGATAAAACTAAGGCATAAAATTGTGCGTGCGATAATTTAATTACCAGTTACAACTATAACTATCTAGTGGGGGGAAGACCAGGGCAAGCTCTAGTTCTGGAGTCCGTCTTTTGATTCGTGGTGTGGGGAGAACTAGACCGTGAAGATGAGATGTTGTTCCATCTCCGACTGGAAAAATATGACAAGGGCGACTTTTAATCCATATTCATGACTCCCCGATTCATGATGAATGACTTGCATGTTTCATGTGAAACATTGAAGAGTAGAACGGATAAAATTAGTGGAAGATTTGATTTCCAACTGTGGCTCAACGATCATAATGGTACAAACAAAAATCGGAACCCTGTCTTTAATAAAATGGAGCTTTCATCAGGTTACGGCTCAAGGACATCAGTTCATTCAACATATGTCGCTATCCGTTTTATTCCAGCAATTAACTCCTCCTCGATTCCTCACGTTATGGAGAACGCTCTCTGGAAGTTGCCCTTTTTCAGGTGGGAAGACACACAACAGAGCCACACAGTACTTATCAAGCTTATCACAGACCTCCCGCCCACGCCTTCTCCTCGCGTAAAATCCTCTTTTGAAGGCTCAACTCAACAACTCCTTTTTCATGTCAAATGGAAGAAGACAACTTCCACTCGGTTCGAATCGAATGGTTTATTTGTCAATAATAAGGTGAGTACTGCGAAAATGAAAATTAAAGGGGAAGAATCGTAGTTGCCGTTTGAAACGAGGTCGTTAGAGCTTAGAAGGGAATCAAGCTCAAGTGAGGGGAATACCTAAGTCAGTTCATAAAGAGGGAATTAAATAGTAGATAAATAGTGCACTATCTATTTAGCTCCTTTTTTACTTTTTTTGCTTCGCTGTCGTTTGCCATATGGAACTGGTGAGCCGTGTCGCTTCGTGTCGTATAAATAAATACGACATAATGACATCGTTAAAATGACACAACGACTAAAAAAAAGTATAAGTACCTAAGTAAGCGAGGAGGAGGTAGAAATGACAGTTGGAGTGTATGGGAGATGTGCCATGAGCTGGAAAATAAGTCGATCTGAAAGCTGGGATTATAATTTGTCATAATACGCTGGCCCATGTAACTCCCTCTTTTCCTGAGGATAGCATCGCTAATTGGCAGAAAATACGGGGTACCTACTGTATTTAATTGTATCTTTTCGATTGAGTTCCTACTTACTACTTAACTATAGAGCTCACATTTGTTTGATGTAAATAGAAGATATACTTACTCATTTTCATGAATATGGATTGCTCCCTACCATTGATCAAAGGGAAAAGGATATACTATCTACTCTGCAATCTACTAACTATCGTTTCTGGTGGACATAAATAAGTAGTAGGACGAAGGCCAGACCTAAGCATTTCCGAAAACACTCCCTGATCCCCAATTCATACTAACGTATTCTCGGAAATAGTTGGTGGACCTCTAATAAAGCGCGGGTTTGTAATAAGGCGGAGGAGGGATGTGCGCAAATAGGCGAACAAAGCACGGGCATGAAGCAGAATAGCGGACTGCAATAGACCATGGAACATACTGTTTTAAAAAATCGCCAGCCCAGTATGAAATTACCGCGGTAAATGGCTAAATTCAAATTCTAAAACCTTATTGCTTGAAAATATGTATGATATGGTTGAGACGTAATGTTTTGGTAGATTAATTCGCATATTTACTAGACTATTTACATGTATCAGAAAGAGAACAGCGAAACCTCCAACAAAAAAATGTAATAAAAGCCCCGTTGCACTATTTGCGGGTATCCGGTAAATAATCCTTCACTCACATCTTCGATGCGTGAAAACAAGGGGGGAGTTGAGGTATTACGCATAGGTTTGAATTGACTCAACTGTATTTTTCGTGAGAGGCCAAGGCAAAATGCAAAATCCGCTTGTGTTTTTCCCCTACCAACCACAACCAAACCACTTTCACCGAGTGGAAATTGCTGGAATATGGTGGTAAATTAAAGGCTCGATCCCGTTTGAAATTCCACTCACGTAATTCAGACACTCCTCTGGCCAGATCACAATCTCAGTTATAATCAAAAATTACCGGGAGGGAAGGAAGGAATATGACGGGATCTAGGATATAAGAAATGCACATACCTAAATGCATACTGCAACGTTGTAAGGTAATTTTTATGAGCTCAGGCTCTCGAGTTGCACACAGCTCTAGAAAAAAATGTCAATTTTGGTGCAAATACTCTCGCTTGAAATGAAGCTGTAAGTAAGTGAAGTCTCTTCGGTCCTCCCAAGTTCCAAGTATTTCTTGCCATCTGCTTATTTTTTCTCCACCAGTTCTACCGGTATTACTTATTTATTTACCCGGGATAGGGAAAGGAAGTTGAGGTAAGTAGATGTTCTGAGGAAAAAGGTGGATGCATATAAGTGGCTATTCTATTCACAACTTTTCTGCGCAGCAAAGACAATTTCTCGGAGAAAAGGAGGATGAGCCTTTATGATAACAACTTGCTTTAATACTTTGTTGGGATGTGTGACTGTGGTGTGGTGCGGTTGGTTGATGAAATCCCAGTTTTCTTAATCACATACAGGAAATCATATTAGCAGTCATGTCATGCCCTACCTTGTCATTCCCACTTTACTTACTTATATAATGCCATCATGTCATATCTAATTTCGGCACAACCACGGAGCCTGGCGTGGCTTTGCTGATAGTTCTTTTGAGAATAAAAAAATGAAATTGTTATTGAAGTTACTCATTCCATTCGACTGCCAGTAGGAGAATCATCTCGAGAACCCCTTTTCAGGGACCAAGGGGGAAAGTATGGCCTTGCCTCCACCCCATTCGTCTTATTAACGTCAGACGAGGTTGGTTATGAGATTGGATTGCGAACACAAATGAACTTGAGCACAACCAGAGAAGTTTCCGAGAAAGGAGGGCTTTGTGCGGATGGAGGTTTTTTTAGGGATATTTTATTGTATTGTACTTTGTGATAATTTGCCCACGCAAAACAGTTGTGGTGTGGTGGAATAAACGTGAGTTTTTTACGAATCGTCATTAAAATTATGAGAGTTCACTCTCCTGAAAACGGTGAAGGTCAAAAAGGATGACTTTCCATGGCCACTTGCTGTGCGCCTGAAAGGAGACGGGTTGAATGAACGGCGGACGGTAAATGAAAGCATGAGCCTGATCATAATTCCCCAAATTGCCCCATGGATCAATGTGTTGAAATTGGCCGCTGTAAAAACAAATGGATGGATTGCCGATTGATTAAAATAACGAAGTATATAACTGAAAAGGAAATTTTGTTTGAAGGGAATCCATCTGGACTCTGGACCGAAGCAATTATCCATTCAAGCTTGAATTCTAAATTCGACTGCGCCGTTTTTCTCGAAATAATATCGCTACCGTTTCACTGAAAATCTTCCATGATTGATGGCCATGATTGAAAATGTGACCCGTCTCATTAGAACGGGCCTTCATCAGCCCGACAACAATAATTAGCTTGGGACTCTGTTTACAAACGAGAGATTCCTGTTTACAAGGATTATGTGGCATTCTGTTTTCATGTGAGGTGTAAACTGGATTAGCTTTTCCTGAGAGATGCCGACCGCATGGATTCATTGCACAACAACACAACATGCTTCTGAGAAAAGCCTACGACCAAGGTTGCAAAATTAACCGTGTTTGTTCCACAATTTTCGGGAGTGTAATCATATCGCGTAGTTTAATTTGAAGTGGTTCTTGGAAATCAGCTAAGATGCTAATTACATTCAGTCTCTCTCTATTCCACACATGAATAAATTAAAACAAAACGAACTCAATGAAATTTTAATGTAGAGGGAAAACAAGAAGATTCGTTGAATTATGGACCTGCTTCCAGCGTCTTTTCCACTGCTTTCAGGGCATTCAGCCTTCCGTACCTGAATGGAAAACAAGGACGAAGTAAATACAATTCTCTGACGCATGTGTTGGCATTGATGTGGGAATTAAATTAACAAGCGAAATTCAATAATGCAGTGGCAGAGACTCACCCAAACTGATTATTCGGGTATTGATTAGGCCGGCTGAGTAGTCCATCACAGCGGAAATTCAAGGTGGAAAGTCGAAGGTTTTCGGTGTCCACAGTTTCTTCGAGGATGTTTTCAACCTCGGCCATTGCAATTTTCAGCGTGGGATCTTCAGCTTGCTGACGTTTGGCGGATAGCATCAAGGCCATTGCTCCAACGACATGAGGTGTAGCTTTAAAAACCAAATTGGGAGTATTTCATACCCATCGAAGTTCCCGAAATGGTATTATAAGATTCATCACCGTCATACCACGCTGAGTAGATGTCACTTCCCGGAGCTGAAATCTGGAGAAAGGAAATAAAAATATGAAATGGCACTCGGGGCAAATTGATACAATTTCTAGTAGCATGACTCACGTCTGGTTTCGTGTATCTGTTAAAGATTAAACCTCCGGAGGGCCCCTTAGAGCTGAAAATGGAAAGCTTATCCTCAATGTCGGTGGACCCGACGCTGAAATGAAAGTAAAATTAATTCAAGCCTTTGAAACATCAATTCATAACTTCTCCCTGAGCTTTACAAGCACTCACCTAAAAGTTGAAGGTTGATCTCCCGGTGAGCCTGCCGTTCTACAAAGAGGACCTGGAAGATGCATCGAATTATGAAGTATTAAATGGTCCTTTGGGGTTGAACTACTAAAATTCCAAGCAGATCAAAGAACCTGAATTTCCGATGGCAAAGGCATGCAATATCCCTGCAGCTGTCCAAGCTTGGATTGTAGCGTTGAACCACGAGCGTCCTCCCGAGCCTCCCCAGGAGTTGCATACAACATCGGGGACCATTGATTCATCCCCGTCCATCAACATCCACTGACCTAGTAATTGTAATGAGGAGACCGAGCTTATATAAGTAATTTAGATCCTTTTTCTTTTCAAATACATTTCGATTTTCATATGATTGATAATTCTTCAAATAGTTTTCATATGTGATTTTCATATCAATTTTTTCCGTCTGGTCTTCTACTCACCGCAGGCTAAAAGCTCGGCTGCATCACAACTCCGGTCTCCACATCCTTTGCAGGCGATCCATTGCGCGGAAGGGGCTACTCCAATCCCTCCACTACCGGCTATGGTGCCCATCGTATGGGTTCCTAAATATTCAAACCCCTTTAAATATTTCAAGGCTCTGAGCTTCACATGCTTTAAAAGGAAAACTAGCTTTAAATTGAGTATTATAACTACCATGTCCGTTGTTATCCTCAGGCACTACGGATGTGTTGTCGTAGGGGTTGAACCAACCCTTTACTGAGCGCCAGTTGTTTTTCAAAGCTTCATGGGTCCCTCTCACACTACAAATGAACACAACCATGCCTTTACATGTATTGACAACTACCAGCACTTTGAATTTTGCTCCTTGTATAGTGTACTTAAATGCATACCCGGTATCAATGTTAGCCACAACGACCCCCTGTCCAGTTATGTTAAACTTGGACCAGACCTGATCAGCTACAGATACAAGTGCAAAATTAAATTCAATTAATGCGTGGACTTCAAACGAAAGTTTTAGCTGTGTTCCCATTTTTACCTTGAATTTTTTTGATGCCCCACTGAACAGTGTCGTTCTCCGCGGCTGCATTGGAAGTGATCGGTGAGAGTTGTATAGTGGGCAACTTCTGGATTGTCGAGACCTGAGAGAACTTGTCAATCCCGAGGAGAAGTGACAATGGCGCACTTCGTACCACCATTTGGTTGCCTGCCCAGAACGACTGACTGTTCACCTTCTGACTCTTCAGATACTCCTTCACTGGTCCCTGCGATGAGTCTGCGAGGGAATGTAGGCTGTCTGTAAGGGCGCTGATCAAACTCCGCCTGCTCCTGAAAGAGCGCTTGGAGACGCTTGAGATTGCGGCGGAGTTATCTCCAGCGAAGTTGATGAGGACATCGGATCTTCCCCCGGATTTAAGGGATTGGACCAGTTCAGAGTCGATGATAGCGTCCCCCAAGCCGATGAACAAGGGGATGACGAGGAGCAAGGAAATTTTCAAAGGAGCCATGATGATGAAATGAAAACTTTGAATCGCTGGTCTTTCTTGGCTCCAGAGGTGAAGTGGCGGAAGAAAAAAGGAAGGGAACAATTTATACTAAAATTTAAGAGGATAAAACCCCCGCGAACCACCAAAAGCTGGAAGCCGTCAAGAAATGATGGATGGAACTTTAGAGAACATGCCAATTTTCAGTAATTAGGCCTCTGCAAATGCAAAATTAGGATTTTTATTAATTACGAGCGGAATAATATTGCACAAGAGAATCCTGCTGCGGGGTCCGGATGCGGTTGAAGAAAAGTATTTAACAGATGTACACGTGAAGAGAGGCGATCGACACTGTTACGAAAGCGTTCCGGTGATTAATATCAAGCTGTGATTATTTGCTCAGATGTTTCAAAAACAATGTGATATGATGCAGATTGCATAGGCGTCTAATCATCATCAGCAACATATTTTACATGAATCATTGTCCTCTAGGTCCTGGTATATGTATACTTCTAGTAAATTGGGCTCGAAGTGACTCCAGACGATACAAAGTTTTCATAAATTCTAAGAGACTAGAACAGCACCCCTTTTCAACGTTTTTGTCTGCAGTTCGTGAACAGATTTAGCTGTTAGAACAGTCGAGTTGAAAGACAGGAAAAAAGGAACAAACTTAGACCGTGAATAAGTAATTCCCTCCTATAAACGGCTCACTAGGGTCTCCTTTAGGGAAATGCCTTTCGTGAGAATTTTGCAAGGCTAGTCACATGGAGCCCTGCATGAAAAATGTATGAATTGGGCACGTGGGCGTAATAAATAATGGAATTTTTTTGTTGTTTTTGGAGAATATTGTATTTAAGAAATGAAATCATGTGGAAGTGGAAACTCGCATGAAGCCATGCAAAAAATTCACATGTTTGATCCAGAGTCTTGAAATGATTTCGGGCACATGAAATCCCAATACTTTTCAAAATTTTGATGAATTGTATTGGAATACATTCATGATGCGGAAATGATGTTAGCTTGAAAGCACTATTCATGGTGGAATGATGCACGATTTAACTTAACGGAAGAACTCCCCCTAACTGGACCCTACCCTATACAGTAAGAATTAAAAAATGAAATTAAATACTTGCTAGTGTTGATGGCATATTTAATTTTCGCGATCAATCTTAATGCGAGAACTTTGTTAGTGGCAGTTTTAAAACTCTTTCTGAGCAAAACCGAAAAAAGGAGAAAGACAAAGTCCAGAGAGAGGACCCTCATTCATATTTGCGATCTATTTAAGTTTAGCTTTATTTCTGCACAAAATCATTCGCATTACACAAGCCTTTTCTTCTAGAATGGTTTTCGGAGGGTTCAGCCTCCCCCTTGGTTTCTGCAACTCTGCGAGTTGGCATTGTGGTTAGATCTGAAAAGTCTAAAATTGAAGTCAGTTATCTCCAAGCATTCAACTTCATCATGTCTTCATTCTCCTCCCTTTTGACAATACTTAAAGTAG
>JAHZNH010001889.1:0-38266 GCA_027744355.1 Tyrannoseira gladiata | reverse complement strand
CTAATTTATTTTTTGCCGTCACATCATTACTCACTGTCAACGCGGAATTGACTTTTCTCACTCGTGAATGGGATGAATGAAGTCTTCCAATATTTTTAAAGTCGGCGAGGAATTGAAAATTTTCATAAAAATTAGAAAAAGCCTCGCCTCTTCCCACCACCGTTGCAATCTTTTGTTTGGGGAGAAATTGGCTGGGAATGCGACTCGCATCACCCCCAAAGAGTGTCTCATGAAAATGAAATTATTCCTTGGAATCCTCCTTGATCAATATCACATCATTAAATGGGGAATCGTTCTTACACTTACTGCAAGCGCAGGGGAAAAAATTACCATGAGGTTGCATAAAAGTCGCGATTTGGAGAAATGGCATTCATCCTATGGCAGTTTGCTCAACACGTCGCATTCGATCGATTTGATCTGTAGATTTCCATATTGAGTTGACTCGTCTTGATCTCGATCTCTTGGGTGAAATTGCGAAAAAAAACTTGATCTTGAGCGTTTTTAGCTCCCACGATTCAAGAATCAGATCAGGTTGGGATCAAATGCAGAAATGATTCACTAACCCATTTCAGATAGAGATTTTTCTTATTCCGGGTGTCATGTCATGTCACGTGTCATTCCACCATGTCATCCACCGTCTGCAAACGAACGCCAAGCTTAATCAACTGTCAGCGCGAGAAGTCTGATCGGTGGGTGGTGTTGGTGGGTTGTTAAGTAGGGTGGCAAAACGGATCAAACGAGAGATGCTCCAAGAAATGAGTTCTTTCATGAGCCAATTTTCAGAGGAAAAATGTGAATCTCCTCAGAGAAAATATATTAAAAAATCGCTCCTCTTTTCACTACCTCATACTTTCTACCCAGCAAGGCAATATTATTACGCTTTCAAATTGACATGTAGCTAACAGTTCATGTCCAAGGTCCAAAAACCATTAGAACTCCTTGAATCGATGATGTTGACACGGGCGATGTGCCTACCAACTTCCCCTTTGAATCATTCACACATTCTCACTCAAATTTGGTTAGTGCATTGGGTAAGATTTTAAAAATATTAAAGAATTCGCCAAGCCATGAAAAACTTGATTAGTTCCACGAGGAAGTGCACATTTAAGTTGGATGACAATGAGACAAAATCAACCAGCGTTGATTTGGCCTGGCCTGACTTGGCTTTGGTGAGTGAACAAATCCTCTATGCATAATCGTTCAGTCACGATACTGCACAAAAGTATTCGTGATGAAGTGTTTGCTCTTTGCCTTCTCATTGCAAATTTGATTTTCTCCTCGATTCCAGATTTCCTTCTCTCATTTTTAATGTCACATCAAATCACATCGTCGTCATTTTCCCACTTCTCTGGCATTTCATCATTGTCACCGGCCAAATAAGCAGAAATTGTTTTTGTTTTGCTTTGTTCAGAACTATTTTTTTTTCTGCAGAGTGATGACAGTAGCGAGGATTATGAAGATTAACTACTTTTTCCCATCAGAGTGTGTATCCAATTCTTGAACAAGGGAAATAATGTCGGTTGGCATTAAGAAAGCAACTTTTCATGATTTGTCAAGTTGCAGGTGGCATTTTACTTACTTTACTTAATGCATTATTATTACATTTTTCATTTTTTTGCAAACATTTCTCAAAATAAGGTAGGTAGAAAGAAAAGGTTGATTTTTTTGTTGCTTACCAACTAGGTTTTCTGCTTCCGTCCGAAAATGTAAATGATGTAACGATTAAACATGTTCACAGATTTTAGAGAGCTCACGTCCCTACCTCCATTCTAAGCGGTAAAGCTTTGTAGCATGACTGACTTCGACTTCGAAGACATTTGACGACCAAAAGTACTTAACTGATGGGCTAGTTTAGCTTGCAAACATGATGCTAATACCTCTGTTGACTTTAGGCCAAGATTTTTTGGGAATTTACAGCTCTCTACATCTGTACTCCTCCATTTCTGATGTGTTTACTTACTACTTACCTTCCGTCAATCTGGGGAAATAAGTAGTAATGGTGACACAACCTAGAAAACAGGCAAATCGTGATGATGATGATGATCATCATCATGATTTTCGTTTCAGTTGGCTCCGCACCACTTTTCACATCTTCGGGAGTAAGCGGTTCCGTTAACCCAGGGTTGACAGGATACGTGTGCGTTGATCTACTCGACTTCTCTCTTTTTGGTTTCACCTTCCTTCTCACAGCGCAGCATGTGGCTTGTCTTGGCTTGGCACGGCATGGTTGTCGCTGTCACACGCATCTCTAAAGAGGATTCTTTTTTCTGAGAAAGAAATGCCAAAGAATAGGAATTATTCTCACAATGAAATCCAAAAATTTGCATAAAAAGACCCGAGTGGAAGAGGCATTCCGACTTTTTTCGCCTCAATATTTATTAGGTATTCGGTTGCAAAACCCCACTTTTTCTGCGACTCGAAACAGGAGCTGATTCACAGAAGCTTGGCTTCGTGGCTGTTGCGTAATTCACGCTAAAATTAGAAGGAAAAGGATGAAATTACATTTTTATGTGCTTCATGTTCTCCTCCTCCTTTCCTAATCTCCTTCAATGTGAACCAAATTCACCTTATCGCCACCTCACATCTTAAGCGTAAGAAAGTAAAGCGTGTCAATTTACTTTTGGGGGTGAATTGGGAAGCTTAGGGCCCATTAGTCCTTTTGAACTTTTCAAATTTGAGACAAGATGTCCCATTTTTCATTTCCCATCATAACCGTCATCCTCCTCCCCTTCAGCAAATATTGTTGCCTTTACCATGGTGACCGTAACATTCAAAATATTTGCACAACGTTCTTTCGTACTGCAATAACTTCGTTACCGAGAAATGAGTCACGTCTCCTCGCCCAGAATAATCCTGTATCCTTCACTTCACGGTTTCATAATTCTATAATTCGCTCGCACCACCGCCAAAAAACACAGTAATTCTAAACACAGCTAAAATCCTAATTCGCGATAGTGACTGACTGACTGACCGACCAACAAACCATAACTATTATTTTTATCGACTTTAAAGAAAAATTTAGTTTTTTTTGGGTGGGTGGGGGCTCGCAGCATTTGACTCTCGTTCGAGTCCAGCAGAGCTGGAGGGAGCCCCTCCTTTTTGATGAAATTATAGGGGGAGTGGAGCTCGCCTGACTTTATTTGTTTGGATAAGACTGAGCCTCCGAGGTCGTCTTTAAATGTCATGGGGGAACAACACGTGGAATATGAACGGACCGCATATTATAAGCAAGCAGCAGTAAATACAGTTTTTTTTTATCCAAGCTCAAATATATGAAACGCTCACGAACGAACATCACTATTTATTCCGGAGGTACTTCGTGCTTACTTACTCAGCGTTAGTTTCCCTCCAGATTGCGATGGAGTGGATGTGACGAGGCAGTGGGAAAATGCTTCAATTATTATTATGAATCCAAATAGCCGTAGTGCTTGTTTATTTTAACAAACTCGAAAAACTCCTATCGTATCCTAGTTGAAGTTTCCAAGTTTAAACTTTCCAAATCTATCCATCTAGATATTCACTTACTTATAATATATAGTACTCATGCTTTATTCCTTACTTCGATACTGTTTTAATCCACACTCCAGCATTCGAAGTGGCATGCACGAATCTATGCTTGCATGTTTCCATACCTACCTACTTTACTTTTTATTGGAGAGGAGGAAGGAATAATGTGTTGTGTACACATTTCGTTTCAATTTTTTTTCCTCCTGGAGCCAACCACTTGTACTGGTAGACTCGCTTCTGCTGCTGCTACAGTTTCGCTGGGGGTGATGCCAGAATGGGAAATGTGTATTTGGCGAGCAAAGTTTACAGACTATATTTTTTCGGGTACCTGGAGGGAAAAAAACTCTGCAATGGTATAATACGCTGGTAACTTGTTGTTTCAGGCCCACTCATTCAGTCAAATATCCAGGAGAAAGCTAGGACAATCCCCATACTCAAAAAAAGTAGTCCTATTCATAGTCGTTATTATTATTACTCAGGGAGCTTATTAGGAACCCCTAGACCAAGCAATATTTTTTTATGACACAATATATGTTTTTGAATGTGTTGCATTTCATGGGTGCGGGAATCGTAAATACCCAGACGTTTGTTTGAACGGTTGAGCTGAGCTTATTGCATGGATGGATGAATGGTTTCACATGATGTACGGCGGAGAGCGAAAGTCAAGTCAGTGTGCCATGCCATCGACACTATTTATGGAGCCAGCCACATGTACTCCATTTTTTCTGTATTGTTCATTGGCTCCTGGCATCCGAGTAAATTGTGGGGGGAACGCAGCTGACGGAAGATTGACTGCCTGGAGGTGATTTCCTCTCTCTCTCTGACTGGAAATCCACCTCCACCACCACGCACCGAACAGGGTGTAGTACAGAGTAGTGGCGCTCGAGTAGTGGTACTTGCCTCTTCAATAAATTTGAATGTGGTTTATTTACTCTCATTGGGGAGGAGCGGGCTCCCTCCAATTCAATCTTTTCCTTGTGGGGCACTCCTCCCCCTCCAAAAATATATTTCATGCTCCATGCCCATTCTAATAATCCTATAAGAGTTGAACTCAACGACTCCTGGAATCTCCTGGACTGGAAGCTCATTTCTCCCTCCAATTGCTCCCATTACGGTTTTCTCCACTTCTCAATGAATAATATTCCAGTGGAGGAATGGAGCCCACTTGAGGACTCGCCCGCTCGCTCGCCCTTGTTTTTTTCAGATTGACTGACTGGACTCACAATTGCGAACTTAGTTATGATGCTTCGCAAAAGCAACAAGGACCTTTCATATCATATTTGCTCTAGAAATTTCGTGAATTTCACTTCCAGCGGTTTGGCTTTGGATGGATGAATGGATGGTTGGCTTTTTTGCAGGAGAACGTGGTACTCGTGGTTTTGAACTCGGCTTGTTGCCGTTGCTCTAGTAGTGGTTTCCTCGGTATTCCACCAGCCTTTTTTTCTCCTCTAATATTCATAGTTTATCATCATATCATCCTCATCTTATTATCTTTTTTTGTTTCGACTCAACCCTATTCCACTCTACTTTCATTTCCCACCATTTTCCCGTGTTTATGGACCCACTCACTCTTTCTCGTTTGATGTGAAGGAGGAAAAAAAATTCATTTGAAGGAGGAAGAAAAAACTTTTCTTCCTTTTCTTACCTCCTGATCTACGACCACGACTGTGGCTTCCACCACCACCACCACTGGCTCAATTTTCTCCAACTGCATTACTGTGGTCGGGCATTCCTTCATTCATCCATTCATCCGCTCACAAGGCGAATATTTTTTCCCTCCTCTTTTGTGAAACAAAAATCTAGGTCAGCGAGCGGAAAGCGGAAAAGAAGTGGAAAGTGAGGAGTTTTTGTGGGGTAGGTAGAACTATGTTAGGGGAGCCAATCTACTAACAAGTATTCCATGGAAAAACTTACCTGAGCTTAGCGGTGTACTAGTACCAGTACAAAGAGAAATTATTACATTTTTCTGGGGAAAAGCACATAGATTATACTCACTCGGGCTTTTTTTCCTCTCGCAGGTCCTATTCTTATTTTTCATGGGAAAATGAAAGGGCACAAGAGGAGAGACCATAATCATAAAGCGTACAATTTAAACGTGATGTATGGCTCTGGAAATTATCCCCTGGCCACATTTCATCCTCTAATATTTCCTCTTTCCTTCCACTCCTGTCTCCTCTTATTTGGCTCGATTTTCAATGGGGAAAAATCACAATCACCTGCGCCAGGACCAGCAATCACGCCAGTACAAATAGTAGGGGGAGGGTAAACAAAATATTTCATTTTCATATCCATTCAAATCCCCACGCCCGTAGGCACACTGTACAGTTATGGGGGACCGCAACTCTGCCACCAGTTTGAAGGCGACATACTGTTGCGCTTACTCCAGGAATATGAGAGATGGTGATGCAGAGAGAGATGGAGTACCAAAATCCAACCCATTGTCTGCTAACTCGACTATGACTGGAAGCGGGGAAGAGGCTCGCGGGAAAAATTGTAATTTGCACAAAACGATACATGTTTACCTTTTACATATTCCAAACATTTGAGTAAGTTGTTCGGTTGACGTTCCGGGGCAACGTGAAGAATTTATTTGGGAATATGTAATAACAATCCACGATAAGTGCCCCAGAAAGGTGCCCACACCGCCACATCCTCCTCCATTTTGCCTGTGGGGATCAATCCAGCTCCGGTGCGAGTTTGACCTGTGGCACTCCACTACACTCCATGAATCATAAATCTTTCCGCTGGTGTCCCACCATAACAACACGATAGATCCTCATAGAAATACATAAGCCGAATGAAGGCGAGCTGGAGCTCCCCACTTACCCTGCTAATTACATCTCTTGCGCGAGTTACCCGAAATCCTCGGAAGCATGTACTGGTTAAGTGGGCGAGAGATGGCTTCAAATGAAATTTTAAGTGAGTACCAAATTCGTTACTTGGTGTAGTGCCTTCCAAACAAATTCAATTTCGCTTTCCTTCCCCACTTCTCCCGCCAATCTTCTTTGGTGGAGTGGGTAATTTCGCAAAAACGCCGGAAACGACAAGTTGTCAACTTAAAGTCCAACAATCTGCTGTAGATTATATCTTCTTGCAGCAGGTGACTATCACATTCAAGTGTCAGAGCCAGGAGGTAAATGACAATGACACTCGAACGACACCTGGAAGTCAAGCAATAATCTTATTTCTCCATCATCCAGAAGCATAATTCCACCAACTAAATTGACGTGCCTCCTCCCATTCGAATTGGAAAAACAAATTGGAATTTCTTACACCACCACATTGCTCCGTAATGCATAAGGGAAGCTTAAAAGGTGGAGAGTTATTTACGCAACGGAAAATGACAGACTTAGAAGCATTCCTGTGCATTGCTCACCGACAAGTAGAGTCACTGCGGTACTCAGCTTAAACGGTCAAGAGGAACGTACTTAATTATATATCATCTTAAATACGCTTAATACAATGGGCTTGTTTTTGCGACTGATTATGACATTCAAATAGCTTTCTTCATTAACGACTCATCTTAAATTTCGCCTAATTCATTGTAAACGGTAAAAATTAGTCAAAGCGAGGTGTTGAAATCGACTTCAAAAATGTCAGTGGTCAAAAGCAGGTCTAAAACCTCTTGAATCTTGCTCAGTGCATTCAAAATCGCATCATGAACATTTTTCACTCTCCTTAATGTTGATCATAGGAGTCACTTTACTTGTAAGTGACTTTACTTATGAGACTTCAGCATATTTTTTTCTCATCTAATGCCGAAGTACAAGAATAACACTTACACTTATGAGTGTGTGCAGTGCACACTTCTCAACATCATATTTCTTGATTCTTCATGTCTAATTTAATCTAATGACATGACATATCTCGGGGCTCTACGGAGGAAGCGCCTGTTTGCCTTCATGTACTTGCAAGTACTTTGTTGCCGTTCCATACCAGAGAAGAAAACAAATTCGAGCAAATTCATCAACTCAACTGCGATTCCCGGTTTTGTTTGCCTTTTTAATCCTCCAAAAAAAATTCCGTTCGCCGCTGACTGTTTTATAGCGCGAGACAGAATTAATCAGTGTGAAATAGAGAATGACAATGACATGCAGGAAAGCGGAGCCATGCCATGCTAAAGCAACCAACGGAGCGTTTTACGTGGTCTGCAATATATTTTTTTCGATATTTTTTTTATTTTCCACCACCTCCTCCCAATGAATATAAATGACATCACATCGCATCCCTCTCGCCTCCGAATTTATAGCTCGGAACACCTTCTTTCAATAAATAAATTCAATTCAACCCAGCTCAAGCCTTGATTCCGTCTGCATATTCATATTCGGCTTTAAAAATGACGCGAGCATGTAAAATAGATGAATGAATGGAGCCTCATTTGTTTCACTATCATTAACTCAGCGATTTTGTCCCCACTTTAATAATTCTCTGAATTACTAAATGTCAACGCCAAGCCAAAACGGTGTTTTTCAGTTTTCACCAGCCCGTTTTGGCTTTGCCGTCGCTTGGCCATCCATCCTATGGAGCATCTCGCTCGCTGTCTCATGCAGCGTAGATACGGATTGATGCTCTAAGCATGTGGACGTAACGGCTCACGTGTATTTTTCCTTATTTCAATGCGCAAAAACAATAACAGTCACTCGCCTGGAACGGAATAAACCGTAATAATGCAGAGTTGGTTTCTCGCCGGTGTGAGTTTCCCCATCGTCCCGCTCCTTCTCGGAAGAGATGATGATGACGCGGCTTGAAGTCTTGATTACTTCTGAAAATACTTATTTTTCCAGGTATAACATACTTATCAGCAAAACTTCATGATCATTAGATTAAAACTTTACAAACAATTTTGAAAGCTAGTATTTAGGGGCTTGAAAACAAATTTTGCAAGCTGGTAGCGATCCTCATGAACATCTCATTTCCGTAATTGGAACGCATGTAGATTTTCATGGATAAGGATGGATGAACTACGTATTTAAGTCCATGGCTGATTTCTGGTTGCTAGTTGTACCGCCAATTTGCTTGAGTTGTTGTTTTCCCCTCGCAAAACATGACAAATGGGATTGGGAGTAAAGTTTGCGGCCATCCTCCCAAATATGAATTTTTTAGCAAATTGGCTCCCTGTAAATGAGCTGATGTGAGACAATAGAGGGAGTTTGAATTGTTCCTCATGAATAATAAAATTATCATCGGAGTCAGCGGAAAAACGAACGTAAGCTAATATGGTTCCTGCTCCGATCCTTCTGACTAGGGTTTTGGTTGCTTGGTGCGTTTCATTTTCATATTGGGTAGCTTTTAGTAACGTTTTAGCTACCTAAATGAGTCAGTTTAGTGGATAGATTCGCCCGTTGTATCAAAATTCCGTCTCCTTTGTTCTCCCAATATTCGGATCTCACCCAAGCCGAGTTTGTGCATCCAGCGTTGCGTAACAACACGATAATAACGATCTATTGTGTTGTGTCGTGTGGTGCTGTGTGGTCGCATTATATTCTAGTCATTTGCAGATAGAGGAGGAGGAGGAGGAGAAAATGCAGTGTTTATTTGCCTCCGAAATATAAAAATATTCGCGCCGTAATGATGAGCGACAGCTCGGCATGCAACCTTGCAACCGGGGAGAGATCGAAGCCGGGAGGAGAACTTCAGAAAGGAAAACTTTGTAATAATGATGCATTATCTGAGCTTACTCCTCTCCCCAGAAATATAATGCCAGAATGTCACGTTAATGTAATAGTTAGTTACTACCTACTTACTCACCATGGATACTTATGAGAGGGAACTGTGCATATTCCTGGAAACGAAAGTATGATACCAAGCTCACTCATGAACTTACTCATGCAGATCGACACAAATTCCCTGAATGAAGTTTTTATGAGGTTTTGGGCTGGATCTGGAAGGAGCATCTCTGTTTTTGTCAGGTTTTTATTATGAACTAATAATACTGCGAAGTTACCACATCCCCAAATCAACGAAGCTAAAAACCAGCACGTGAATATTCTTTTGAGTGGAGCTGGATGCACATTTTTGTGGAAGAGTTGAAGCGATTTGGTTCAATCATCAATCGAGTTGCAGGATAAGTTGTAATGCTTGTAGCCAGAGTCATTAGGTCAATTCGAGTACTTAAGGAATTGGTGGACGAATTAATCTTCATTACTGCCACACTTAACTCCCAATGATGGGAAATGATAGGGGCATTGAGTATTCACGAAGCGGGGAAAAGTACAAACGTTTTTATGGGGTGAACTGTTTCCTTTTTGTGCAATCATTTAATTTAGTACTTGGGTACTTCATCCCATGATTCTTGAATGAAGTAAGTAAATGTGCTCCGGGGAAGACGTCCATCCATTATGTCAATTTGGTGATGTGGTTTAAGTATTTTCCTTCATTTATTTGTCGAGTTGGGGGAAATTAGCCTAATTGAATTCTGTTGATTTGGTGGGACTCCATCCATGGGTTAAGTGAATAGGCTTTAGTTGAATCGACAAAATTTGATTCTTTCATGAGCTCGACACAATGCCTCCCTTTTACATTTCATTATTTGCATGGGATGAAATGAGCAAAATACCGCTGAGCTTTACACTGATGATGATTATTAACGTTGCTGGTGAGTTGCTACATCACCAGAAACCAGAAAGGCATTATTGTATTGAGTATATATGCTCACTCACTCGATTTCCGGAAGAAAACACTTGAGTTAACTCTTCGCCAATGATAATGGCGAGCGTTGAGGAGGATCATGCGAAATGATGATGATGATGATAATAATAATAATAATAGTACTCCAGCCAAACCACGCCACTGTACATAACCAACAAAACAAACTCTGTTTATTCAGGACGAACGTTAGTTTTCTACTCCCCTAATTTCGCTTTTTCACTACTTGTCCTAATAGAATTTGACTGGATGTGATGCAATATGATGTGATGGGGTAGGAGCCTTCCCCGAAAATTCTTTTCCCCCTCTAATAGCCAGTTTGGGATTTTGTTTTCTCCACTAAATTCTCTGCATGTCTCCCATGCATGCAATAAGGGAGTGTATCATCATCATTATTGTATCTTTACTACCACCTCCTCTCCATTCTCATTCTATAGTCCTCCTCCTCCTCATTTCTCCTCATCTTCGGATAGAAGGTTAAGGCACTCTTCTGCATTGGGGCGTTTGGAACTAGCGTGGCAAAAGGCCAGTTGAACGAGAAGAAAGAGAATCGCCCACTCACTCGCTCGCTCATTCTTTTCTTTTTGAAGTTCCTCTCCCCCGAAAAAATCCAGTGGTAAACATATAGATTACATGATTTAAGTGTATTAATATCTCCCAGAAGAGTGCTGATTTCTTGCCCGCTCGACTACTCTCCCTTCATTTGCGGAGTGAGTAGAGTAGTACATATCTATTTACTCGCGATATTAAATATATTTTTTCGGAGGATAAGTACCTCCCCACCCTCAGATCTCCTCCATTCGCTCTATTCGTTTTGCCTCCATCAGGAGAAAAACGGATTTGAAGTGTCTATTCGGCCCTATTATGGTTACGCCAAGTACGCAATAAAAATAAAAGCCGCTTCTTACTCACAGAAAACTTTGTGGTGCATCCACACAAGAAACAAGGGAAAGGATCGGGAGTGGTTTCCGGTGGACCTGTTAAAATTCAAATGTACCACCACCACCACTACCAGATCTCGACTGGATCTCGGATGGTGGCACCAATTCAAGAAAAATATGTACTTATTAGCCCATCCAACCACCGCACTTACTTATGAGTGTGTACTTAATGATAGGGGGAAGCTACTTTACTTTTTTTGTCAAAGAACCAAATGAAAAAAACGTGTACGGGAATAACCTCTCATTCAACTCCAATTTTACCATCCCTTTCCCCTCTTCCACAGATTGGGAATGGATGAGCGAATGAACAACTTTCCCAAAGAAATGCAAGCAGAGCCAAAGAATTAGCTAGTAAGTGAGTAAGTAAGTCCATGAATCCTCCTCATTCTTCCTCTTGGGCAGAGTAAAGTAAGTCAGTAAGTCTGTTGAGCGAGTAAGATGATGATGGTGATGATGCTTTGTGGTAGATGTGGTGGTACTTGCCGGTGGTGATCATTATTTTATTACATTGGCACCACACACTATAGTCTTCGGGTCTCTTGTTCCAACCAGAATCTTCCAGTTCTGGAGACTTCCCCTTTTTATGGGACCATAACAAGCCTTATTATATGCCATTTCACTGGGGCCATGAGAAGCAGAGAGTGCGAGAATTCTTCCAGGGTATTCCATTAACTCCACTTTTTCTCTCTCGTTTTTTTGTTATTTGCTGCGGTGTCGTGTTGTTCTTGTTTTCCCCAGAAAGGGAAAAAACGGGACTGGATAAATAAGTAAGTAGGCACTTCAATGTCTCTTGTCTGCGTGGTACGGCTCAAGCTCAGCTCAGCTTGTTTACATAAATGTTGGGGTGGTGGTAGTTCGAGAGCATCAAGGGTCATATCGTTTCTCACAATGAATGTATCCCCGTCGTCATCATCATGATCACAATGTTCAAACTTAAAACTCGAAGTCAACCTCAGGACCAGGACCTCACCACAAGGGTGAAAAAAACTTGATTTCCCATCTCGACTTCATTTTTTTCTCGACTTTGCAAACCACTTCAAACTATAAAGATCCCATCGAGTCTGCACTGCACCGAACCAATAAACGCAGGTTGTTTGCGTCAGTTAGTCACTCGATCTGACTGAACGTAATCTCCTTTTTTGTGGAAAATTCGGCAATTTCAAAGTGAACAGCATTTAATGAATATCAAAATTGTTATGATAATACGTAGAGGTTCTCATGCTGAAGAGAATCTGTAGCAGTGAAGTCAAAGCGAAAAGTCAGACCAGAGCAGAGCAATGTGGCTTGGCCACGATCAAGCGGTGGCTACTTTAACTGGCAATGTACACGATCGCCTAACTGTACCTCTTCGCATTATGTATTTGCGCTCAATTTCAAGAGCACCACCAACGGCGCTATTTTGTCGACGAACATAAAAAGATTTTTTTGTGATGTCAGGAAGAGTAAGTACTACTCCTTCACTTGAGTGAGGGTTTGATGTGGAGAATATGCATTTTTTTCGGATTTCTTTATTTCAAGTCGACGAAGAAAACAAGGCATCTTCTCTTCCGCTCTTGGGGGGGTATGGAGTGGATCCGCGATTTGTGCCTCACTCCCTCATGAATTTTTTAGAGGGGCACATTGCTCCAAGATTCGGCGGAGTTTAGTCCAAATCCAAGCGCAGTGGGGATGTGGGGAAAAGTACCGTGCTCCCTTTGACGAAATTATGATGAGCGTGTTCACTCCGGTTCTTTGTAAAAAACAAGAACAACAACAAAGGAATGGCTGATGAGTAGTTGTAGTCCTGGTTCGTGGCTTGGATTTGCATTACCTTGTCAATGATCAGGGGTGGGTTGTTGGTGCCCAATGCTGCAACACGGTTTAGTTGCGCAATCTCCTTAAAATCTTGAAGTAAAGTGGTTAAGTGGCGAAAGGCCTACCGTTACCGAATGGATGTTGTTCGAGCTCGAGCGTTCAACTTGAAACCGAGTTTGATTGAACTTTGATCTGCTGCACTTACCTCATGATGACCATTGTAATGATGGTACTTACTTCTTAACAACAACAGCAACAACTTGCTTACTTTTCTTGACTCCCTTGTGGTTTCCCGAGCTCGTCAATCGGATCGTAAGGTAACGAAATCAATTTCTTCTTCCTCAGCGCATTATTACTTTTTCATCGTGATCGGGGAAGAATGTACGTGTGATAGATCATCAATTCTATTTCATTATGAGTGAAACCACAACGCAAAATTATAATTAGGCTGACTGCCTCATTACCTTCATTTCACTGTAGTGATGCACTTCTCTTTTTAAGGATTCCCCTTTTTTCGACCGTTTATCTGCCGCATAATTGGCGCGTGCCTATCTTCAAAACAGAACGATAGATAGGTTTTCATTTCTAAGGCTCTTTATCAATTCAAAAAGTTGTACGAGGTTTGGGTGTTCATAGGAAGCCGCATTCCCTTTTGCCAAGCTCCACCACCACCATCATTATCTTTATCTCGTTCGTGAAGATTTCCTTTTGTTTTTGAATTCGGGACCGCCACATTCCCCTCCTGTGTAGATCACTTTGATCACGACACGACGATTATGAGTAGGCATGATAAGTAAGTGCTTTGATTGAAGATGGTCGCCAACTCATTATATTACCAATTGCCAAACTACACCGGCAAATTTTCAAACTTTCGCAGGGGGCTCAGTAAGCACAGTAAAAGAATCTTTAGCCACGAAAATGAAGTTGTCCTGTCGTCCCAGTGGAGGCATCGCAGATAAATTCCTACCTTATCTATACTACTACTAGAAAAGCTAGCCCCCACCTCTCCCACTCTTTATTTTTAGGATTTATGAGCAAAACTTCATGACCACCTTACCTACTACACCTCACGATTCAAAAAAGCGAAACAGTGTGATAAACACCCAGGTACTTAAGAGAGATAGTCGGAGTGGGATGTTTGCAGTTAGTACCCAACTCCAATGAATAAATTTTTTCGTTGAGGCGAAAGTGACTGAATCTGTGTGCGTGATTAGCGAAGCCAGCCTCCTTCGCCGGCTGCTCTAGAAGTCTCACGAACGAAATCTCTGTCTTTTTCGGCAACTTTTTAAAACTTCTGCTCGGTGGCTGGGATTTCTACAGTGGCTTGAGCTAGTTTACCCCGGTATGAGAATCCGCAAGACCGGAAGATTGTACAGGGTTTTTTATGGTTTATCCGCGCATAAAAAAACTTTTTTTACGACTTGACAACCGAACTAAACATCTTCGTTCAAGTGTTGAGGCTACCAATTTTCTTTTCGGGAGTTGATTTTCCCGAAGAAATTAACTACGTACCTCGATCCTACTACATCTTCCTTGTTTCTTAAAGTCATGAGCACATCCAGACATCCCAGCTCTCCCCATTCGACACCATTCAATCCGAAGAGCAGTGATGTGATAGGTAGAAACGCGCAGTCAAGTTTCGTGTTTCAGGGGAAATAAACGAAAATCGAATGTAATGAAATGAAATGAATTGAGTAAATAAACACACGTGTAAAAAATGTAAACAAGAGACGATCCACTTCCAATTACCGAGAAAAATCCCCATTAAAAATTGTGCAATAGACACAAGCGTGTAAAAAAGCGAAGACTGTGGGACCTCGAACGTGAATATTATTCACCAGGTTTTTTAGAATGCAAGGGATGTATGAAGCCGTGCTCGATGCTCGAGTGAGATTTTTTTTAACAGGCGATTAAAAACTAATAAAAGTGTATTGTATTGTATTTTCCGCATTGTTGCACACCAACACAAAAAAATGAGAGCCCGAGCCCGAGCTCGGAGATTCTCAGCTGTGATTACGCAACGCCGCACCACGATTGTTGTGGATGGGTAGGGGAAACTAGAGTGAAAATGGGGAGCACACTACCAATACCCAATAAGTGGGAACTGAAAGTAGTGAGTACTTCGCTTCAAGTTTTAGTTGGTTCATTCGTTGGTAGTGTAGTAGGTTGATGTTGTTGATAATGAAATTGCAACTGTGACGATGCAGAGGAGGAGGGAACAGAAGTGAACTGCTCGGAGGAATTAGTTGCTCGCTTGAAGCTTATCTTGAAAAACTGGTATTGCAGCAGGTTAGCAACTTCACAGAAAATGCCACTGCCAAGACCAAAGACCACTACCGGCTTCGTTGTATTGCTTCTCCTAACCCGCTTTTTGATTTCATTAGGTAAACAACAATAAAACGAAAGACTCTTTCATTATCAATTAGCTAGCTCAGAAGGAGGATGAGGGGAGAAGAGTGTGGTGATTTATAATGAGTTAATGAGCCCTCGTTCCGCTTGAGAGTTTTCACATTTCACCACGAAACAATTTTCTTTCTCTCGTTCCAGGTGAACTAGTGACTGACTGTGAGTGTGGTGCGGTGTGAGTTTCAGTGCCATTCCTCGGTCCATCCGATCCGAAAACTACCAATTCACCAATTACTCTTCAGCTCAAACTGGTACAGTTATTAAGTGCGTGTGCGTGGAACACTACTGCTGAATCTTCTCAAAGGACCCAAGGTAAGGACTTCTCAAAGAATTTATTTATAGTTCTGATTGAAGTAGCGAATCGGGTGAATCATAAATAGCACGAGTTGAAATATAGGATGAATTGTAATATTCACACTTTTCTCCTAATTATTTCAATCTCATTATCGTTAACGCACTTTATAAAGGAATGCGAAGAAAGCTGATGATAGGCTCATTTTAAGCACTAGGAGTTATTTTGTAGAAGGTGTGGATTTAAGAAAATGATTTAAGAAATGAAAATTATTAGCAGGGCACAAATTCACATTTTCTAAAGAAGCAGAAATAAGCACATAATTCCGCCTTAGAATCTTTAAGTTATGGCTGAGTAAATACTGAAACAGGTTCTATCGGATTCGGATTCATGATGCCACTTTATTTTGTCCCGTACTGCCTCAGATGTGGCGTTCGCATAGCTGCTGTCAGCTCATCTTGCAGATTTTTCTTTCCTTGAAATTCTCGGATGCATTCATGTTCATGGTCACACGTGTGTATTTACTTACCTCAAGAGTGAGCTGAGCTGACAGAGGATTTTTTTCTGCCCTTTAACCTCATAATCTCCGTGCTGTCACGTAGCAAACAGGAGCGAGTAATGAATGCGTGAAGTAAGCACTAAGCACTTCGCTTCCCGCTTGGTGAAGAAGGGAATCAGTGGCAAGGCAACGCAGCGTTGCGACGACTTTCAACCTGTCTGAAGTCTGAATCTGAATCTCCTAAGCTAAATACATACATCGTTCTGGTCTTCTCTCGTGTTTTGAGCAGGCATTCGGAAAAATAAACGAAGTGATCTCTTGTCAAACTCATTTGAAAACATTTTGGCCTCTGAGCTAAATGAAATTGAAAAAAATGTGTGTGCTTATGTGGGCAGACGGATCAAACGAGGCATTTAACCTTTGCAAACTCATGAAGTATTTCGAAGAAGGATATTGGTTTACCTACGCTACCTTACGCACTTTGGTCAAATAGAAGCTTGGGAGAAGTAAAGTATATAGTTAAGAACTTCTTTGAACCGAATTCGAAAAAAAATCGGGGATTTAGTCTGGCATGAAGTGAGTTTTGTGAGTACTTACTCCCCGGATGCGTGAAATAATGGGTTGTAGGTAGGTAAATAGGTATTGGTGCGTATTCGTCGCCGCAGCAGCGTTATGATGACGAGATTGACCTCATGCCATTGAAATGAAAGCAATCTAGTCCAATTCTAATGGTCTGTTTGTTGAGAAGGTGCGGCGTGATTTTGTCTGTTTTGAGTAGTCTCACATTTGTGAACGACGAAGTTTTCTATCTTGAGCCAAGCAAACGAAGTCAACTAGAGTTACTTGAACTTGTCAAGCTTGTCAATTCCCTCGAGAGCTGGGATTTTAGGCATGGGACCACTTAACAACTTCATATTCAGTCTCCTCCTCCTCAGAAATAAATTGAATTTTTGGCGAACTGACAGTAACCAGGACTCTAGAGCTCCACCAAAATTTTCACCTGTTTTTACGGACTCCGCCGTAATATTCTTGAAGGATTAAAATGGGCAGATAATTTATACCTTTCCTGTCTCTCAGATCCGATCAAATCCGATGCAAAACGGCGTCCACTATCAAGCCCTGCATGAGAATTGCCCACTTAAAAGGTTATGCATTCAGTGAAGGCAAACAAGTTTTGAAAAAAAACGTGATCCCTGCCAACTGAATTGCCAACCACGCAGCCTGCTTCCAAGTAAGTAGATGATGATGCAGTGCAGCACAGTGCTGTGTGGTGCCGTTCAGTGCGATATGAATACTTATGATGATGGAGATGCAGCGGAAGTTGTTCTCAGTGGAATGAGAAATAAGACACGCGTTCTTTTTCAATTTGATTCATTGCAACGATTATGAAATTTCACTTCCTCCAATACAACTTACCTGAGCGAGTAACAGCATGTGTAAGTAAGAGCTCAACTGCTTAGGGATTCTTCTCTCTTCCCCATTAAATGAGTAAGTAAAGAGCGCACGTTGTAATTTTATGCAATGGTCTGTAACGTAGAACATTATGAAAAAAATGTGAGAAGCGTCAAGCAGCGGGCGGCCGGGGCCATTATAATTTTGATGAAGAGAGAAAAATCTCTTTCCCTTTTGTCTTGATCTGCTCTTGACTTGGTCTAGGCAACGCTCCTATGATTCATTTAGGGGATGAAGATAATAATGCAACTTTGTTACCAAGTTCGGTTTGGTGGATGGAGGGGAAGCCACAGTACCGGCTCATCTCATTTCATTACATTACATCATTATCTCAAGGTGGAGGTAGGTTTCTTAGAAAGGGAGGAAGAAGTCTTAATAGTTCTCACTTAAATTTCAACGGGGCTCAGCACCACACAGCTAATTTGCACATGGGAAGAATTAATTATTTCTGATAGAAAAAATCGGGAAAAGATGTGATGTTCACACGGCGGAACAAGATGAGCAACTTGAAGAGGAGGGACGGATCAGTCCCGGATCCTACAGGGAATGATGACTTCACGGTTCCGCACGCATCGCTCTCGTTCTATTCATGCATATGAGTTTGAATTTAAGAATTTGCCGAATCAAGAAAGAAAACAATGAGCGAAACCTTGCGTGCAGCATCATCTTCCTCCTCCTTCTTCTCATCGTCATAATTCCCTGAATAGATCAATCCGTTCAAAATACTATCGTCTTCGTCAATTCGGAACAAACTCGAGGAGCGCATTTCTTCTTTCCAATGGAAATCTGAGAAATCCTCATCCCAATTTAATTGCTTGCATTGCCCCTAGTCCTCCTCTAGGAAAAAGAATCCATTAGGAGTAAACTGAGTCCACTTAAAGTATCCATCAAGCACCCTGGCAAGTTGTATTGGAGGTGTTTCAGGGGAGGAGGAGGAGGAAGAAGAAAACATTTTTATCACATCGAATCCTGCCATCCATTTTCCAAGTTTCCACTACGTACTTTCCCCTAGAGGAGAAGTACACGCCCAAGAATAGCTCTCAATTTCCCCTGTAGTGTTGTCCCACATCGCGAAATTTTTTTTATTGAAAATCCATTGAATTGTCCTGTTTATGATCCCTTTTTTATTGCGAGTTTCCTATCTTCTCCCTGCACCACAGGACTGTATCCATTATCCATCTCCGCTCCACCGGTACCAGAAAAGGTGAACATCCTTCATCTCTCTCCCTCACACTCACACGACAATTCTAGTTTTTTTTGCACGAGGCAGTGCTCGCCATATTTCTCCCGGTTTCCCCTTCATGCATATGTACATGATAGTTATCCGGGGGTATCATAAAATTCCCATAAAAATAATGGATTCCTTTGATCGTCCTCGTTGTCGTTGTCTTCTTTTTTTCGGAGGAATTCATCGTGGCGTGGCCTGTACCACTTTTTATCTTACCTTCCCTCCATCCATTTTTCATTTCCCCGTGTGGGCATGCATGCGCGTGCATCCATTCATCCATCCATTGCATGCATGGCACGCCGCGCCAGGCGGCCTAATTCCTTTCCCCCGAACTTTTTATTTCCCTCCTATCCATTGTCTCTAGTCTAATGGCGGCGGCACTACCACCACTCCTTCTATTTTTGGGAACCCATTTTTCAAAATAATAAGAAACGGCACGGTACACTCCCTCCTCATTCAAATTTTTTTTCGCGAGAGATGGACCCAAGCATTATTTGGTGAGACGAGGGATCATCCTCATCATCATTATCCCTCAGCGATTTCGTTCATTTTTGCGTGTGTTTAAATTAGATCACGTTTTATTTTTCCCGGGATTGATGAGATGCGATCTCTAATTCTGTTTTCACTCGCATTTTTTTATGCTGCCCGATTCAAAGAAGAGTGATTACAATTCACTTGACATGACAGTCATCAAACCAAGCCGACAACCGACATCTGATGCCACCGTGAGTTTAGTCATGTGGCCGTGACTCAACTAACCAGTATATTTTTCCTTTCTGGGAGAAAAAAACCTCACAGGGGAGGAGGCCCATCCTTCCCTTGATGTGGCGAAACGGGGGCATTTACCTGATGAAAATTATTATATTTATCTCGTTTGAAAGTTTTATTTTCGCGAGAGACATGGCCTAATAAGAAGAATATGTGTCACGGCACTCGAACAAAGCGAAGCCTGGCAGGATCAGGTTCAGGAGCGCATCAGCATGCAGTTCAGGGACTGTCCTCCATCCTTGCGGACTACTACTTACTTACCTCTACTACCGGCGCCATGTCGTAATAGTGCAGCGCTACCGCCATAGTAATTCCTTTACCTCACCTTCCTTCCCTCCTCCTCGAAATGAGGCAGTGTGTATGCATAATCGCCACCGCAGAGGATATAACCGCTCTCTCGCGAAAGGATCGAATGGCCATTAATGATGATCAAATCGAAGGGAGTATTTATCCCCCACGTTGGAGTCCACCGCCGTCCCACTCTTCCCTCCTTCACCGCCGCCAAAATATTTATCAGTATTAGGGGCTTTGTTCAGTACCTCATTCTTCTCCCAGATCAATATTACCTCACCTCCCATTCTTTTTATGACCAATGGCAAGAGCATTCATCCGGTATCTGCAATTTATCATCATAAAAATGCCGCCGCGAAATAAAACGGCCCCATTCTCGAGCGCGAGATTTTTAGGATGAGCCAAATAACTCGTGAGGGGTCTCCTATCTTTTATCTCCTCAGCTTAGACGCTTTACAGCTTCGCCAAAAATGTCTTCAGTTCCCTAATTTCATGAAGACGTGAGAGAAGCACTAACTCTATTTCTTCAGACTTAATTACGTTCTCTCGATCACATCACTTCTCACTTGAATTACCTATTTACTTATTTGACACCTCTCGTTAGACAAAGTAGACTAGAGTGGAATGGAATCGGAGCTCGAACTAAATGAGAATGCTCAATTGTGAAATCCCACATTTACGATGGGTATGAGTTGGGAAGAATCTAGTTTTTTACAAGGTTCCATTTACGCCCGACCTGAACCATTTTGAAATGGCTATGATTAATACTTATTGGGCCCAAAAAATTAGTACAATTATGTAAGCAAGGAGGGTGTCGGAAGATTTTTTGCATTCATTGTTCACACACGCTCCTCACCAATGCCTCACTGACCTAGTCGCCAGTTTTTGCACCGACATACATTTAGATACAATTGATTTCTCAGTTGTCTGGTTCACAATCGGAATGCGAGCGAGGCGAAGTATTCATGATAAATGTGCATTCTAGAGATATTACGAAGACATAAGTAGTGATCAGCAACGGCACCATCATCGCCATGCCTTCCATTTATTATCAAGATTCGGACTCGGCATTTAAAGAATGAGTCGTTGTGTCGTGTTTCATTCAAGTCGGACAATGGCGTATCATATTTAGATTGCAAAATCATCATCACTCATTAATATAATTTCGAGTAACGGGCAAGTAGTTAGCACATCCATTGTTTGGTTCTGTTGTCGCTGCATTACATTGCAATCTGCATTCTTCATTCATTCATTCATTTTTTTGGCTATTTTCAGGGCTGCATAGTACTGCGCCAGATTTGAAACCATCTAGAAAATAGATAATTGTATGAGATGGTTGCCTACTCAAAAGCTCGGCAGCACGCATGCGTGGCTCAACTTACAAAGATCAAAGACGTTAATCGTGCGTGCCATTTAAGCCCACTGCGGAGCTTAAAGAATGGGCACATCAAGGGAATCGGATCGGGATCGTGTTGAAACCACTCCTTCTTTTCTTCATCACGTCTTCTCCCAATGACGAATGAGTGAATGACAATCGCTTTTGGGAAAAGCTCTCCTTTTTTCCGCCGTGCTCGTAATCACACTCCCAATTCATTCATTTGGATTCCCAACCCCTAGAATTAAAATAGTTTTTGTGAAAATCGCACCAGTTAAGTAAGTCTCGAATGCGGGGTTTGTGTTGTACTGGGATTGGCTTGGAAGGTCTATTCTTATTACCACTGCTAAAATTTTTAAGCCGTCGTATGACGCAATATCAGCAAACACTACCACCAACCCACATTCGTAAGAAGGAGGAGTGATGAAATGTCGTAAAAAAATTACGCCGATTGTTATCTGCTCAACGCCCACTGGCCCTTTCGGTTGTTTGCGTTTGGCATGGCATGTATCGTTTTGAATACCTTTTTGTTCTGATGAAATCTACGCAAAAATGAGGCGCTAGGAACTCTTATAAAAATTGATTGCTCTACAAGTTTCCGTGAATTATGGTGAATATTAACTTGAACTTATAATTAGCTCAGTTCAAGGGAACTCAGTCATGACATTTTAAACTAGGTTTTCAAGGAATCCAAACCATTTTGGGTGAGTTTAGCATTTCTCCCGTTAACAACGGAAACATCTTCTGATGTGATACAACCTGGAAATGAAGGTAGACAATTAGAAGGAGAGCGAAGGACAACTTGGAAAAATTACGTTATGTGTGCGACTAAAATAAACACAATTTCTCATGAGTCATCATCATCAGCATCAGATCCAATAAAAAAATAACTCCTGAAGAATCACCAACATGCTTAAGTAATGAGAGCAAATAGGCAAGTTTCATTTTTTCGCTTGAAGCCACATACCCAATTCGTCATGGACTCGTATTCCCCACCAAGGAATGTCATCTCGGGCATTTCGAGACATTACATTGGACTCTCGTAGTATTTGTTAGTTGCACAACTGCCAAATTGCATTGCAACCGAATGAAACAGAACCCTGGGCTGAGGCGAAACCAAACCAAACCAAACTGTAATTTCATTTTATCAGGAGTATTCATCACCAGAGAGCAATGTGGGAGAATGATGATTTGTGGCTAGGTTACTCGAGCCGGATTTCCAGGGAGATGAATTCGCCATCGTCGTCGTCGACTGCCATTAGTAAATGCCACATTCCTCGCAAATCTACCATCAATTGAGCTCCTCCGTAGGAGAAACTTGTTTTGTACATCCGAAAATACTGAAAAATTTCGACGAAATAAAGCTCTGGCGGTGGCGGTGGTGATGATGATGATGCTGATGCCATAGAACTCCGCACTATAAGAACTCTCCGAGTTCCGTGTTGCTCTCCACCGACTTGATTTCGATGTTGTGTTTTTTCTGTGTCAACTTAATTTAGTGTAACAGGAAGCTTCCTTCAATCATTCGAGCATCATATCACCAGCCAGCCATCATTAGCGACAATGATTATGGCTCATGAAAACAAGAGAAGGGAAAAAACAATGAAGATGAAGATGTTTCGCTGATTTTTTTTGTTTTTCTTTTTCCCCTCCTCCCAAATATATTTTTTGCAGATGTGCAACAGATGTACGTAATGGGGGGAATGGAAGGGGAAGAGTCAGAGAGATATTTCGGGGGAAATGAATCCTCATCCCGAATGAGAAGCGACAGCGACTCCGTCTAATTCACATTCCTTCCCCCTCTCACGCACTCCACATTCGTTTCCATGTATCCATCTGTATTCCTGATTTTGCTACGTCCCCAAAACAAATTTATTTTTATTTCTATTTTTTGGGCGAAAAACTCCCTTTTTCTTAGGGTTTCCTCTCCATTATATCCTGGCACAGTCCAGGTCCAACGGAAAGCATAAATACTGATACTCAGTGAATTTGTTTTTCGCCCACTATTTATTTCCTCCATTTTCGCGTGGAAAAAGGATCAAAGAGTTGGGGGTTTCCTCATGAATTATATTATGTTTTGAAAGGAATGTGATGTGATGTAATGGCCCTTTAAAGAGGGGAAATAAGTATGTTCGTACTCGCACTGTGAAATCTGCTTCGGGAATCGACTCTCTTTTCTAGGAGAGAAAAAGTGCGAAAAAATTCTCTCTCCTTCTCTCATGGGACACTAAAAAAGTGAGCATTCATTCACTTTTGAATTCAGTGTGGAGCGACTCACTAGAAAAAGAACGGAGTTTGGGGGGAAGCTCCGCAGAAGTTGCAGTCGTGTCACCCCAACCAACATTACTTATCCCGCTTTATTTGCGTGTGCGTATGTGAATGCATCTCCAAGTAATCCATAATACTTTTCTTTCGCCTTCACACCATAAATATCCCAATTTGTCATCCTGGCTGACTCGACCGCCTCCTTGAGAGGATGGGGAAGTTGCATGAGTCGAGCAGTCTTTCTTTCTTTTTGCATGCACTCCAAAAAAAGTTTTAAAGGATTTTTCTCTATTGTACATCTTTATCTCACTCGTTGGCTGATGGCCTTTCAACATATTTACCTAACTTCAGTTCATTTGTTCATATCAGGGATTTTCTCTGAACTTACCGAACTCATTGAAGTAGGAGATCTCATTGAAAGGTCAAGTGAGTCGCGGAGCATCTGTATTGCTACTCATTTAGATATGTATTTGCAACTTGCACTGATAGTCTGCATATGCAGGCATGCGTTTTAAACCCGAACAGGATTGATTTCACTTACTCCTTGTAATTTGGCAAGCGCATGCTGATTTCATCATTCTTGCAGGTACAATCTCCTTCCTTAGTTAGAGGAAATGCACTTTCAACGGGAAGAAGTTAGGAATACATAAGTGATGGAGGCAAAATGTGAATTTGTGCTCCACTTTGTCCTTCCACCAGCTTAGGTAGACTTTGTCCGCCTTCCTCCATTTAAATTGTTTGCGGAGCTCAGACTAGAAACCTAGAATTGGGGACCTGTGATTGCGATTTTGATTGAAGATGTAAATACCTGGGTCTTGTTCGACCTCATGGCCCCCTCCTCATATATAAATATTAGTACTCGTACCTAGTTTACGAGGAAGTGAGTGCTGCTCTCCCTGCCTCCTTGACAACTCTATTCTATTGCCTTGTGGAGAAATGAGGGGAAACCTTAGGGTTTTCTTTAACCTCCCGAAATTATTGTCAGTGTTCCCTCGACAAACACGAGGAAGACTACAGTTCACCTCTGAGAGGAGGAAAATCCCGGCGAGGAAAGGGAATTTTCTTAGATCACTAGAAGAAGAAGAAATTGGGGATGTGTACCGAAAAAACGGTGCTTGTGTGTACACTACTTACTTACGTCTTCCTCCTTGCCGCTCAGGCCTTATTCTTGGGTGTTCCGTCCCCATCTTGTGTAAACACAGATTCCTTCCTTCTCGCATGAGAAATAGTTTGTGTCTCTGCCCGGATCGGGATGTTTATGCACCGCATTGCTATAAGACATCAATGTCGTGCGGGGGCCAAGACCGGTAAGACTTGAGAGTTGCATTCACTGGCTTGCTCGTTCGCCCCGGGTATTTTTTATCAGTTATGCTGCGGATTTTAAAATCCATTTTTTCTGGATATCCAAACTCTTTGTCATTGTTTACAATGGGGGAAATATATACCGATGCAGGGCCTTAGAAAAAAAATCTCATGGTGGAGGTTTACTTCACGGATGAATGGATTATCGCATCATAGGCCACGACTCAGGTAGTACACATATCCAATCCAATCGCATCTCTTCCGTGTTTGTGGAGTGGAAGGATCCTCATTTTTAATATTTACTTGTATCTATGATGACGATCCAGACTCCCGATATCGCGAAAGAGACAATGGGGCCGTGCACACGCATTTGAAGTGCCCGCACGAGCCTCCAGAGTAGTTCGGATAAAATATTTTTGGACGATGAAAATGCATCTATATTTATATTGGATCCTTTACCGCATCCTACCATCATTTCTGCTTCCCATGCACATTCGCATTTAAGTATCTCATAAGAGAACCCTTTTTGAAAAAATGTGCGTGCGTACTTACTTACTTACTTAATGCAGGTGCAGTGGCAAGATGGCTGGCTATTCATATTTTTTTATTCCCATGTTCATCCAAGCCTTCACTCCTTCCGCATTTCGCCACTACGAGTCAAGCCTACTCCGAATTCATGAATCATCTTGTTGTTGGGACTTTTGAGGAAAAATGCGATCCTTTGCGATGCAATGTAGTAAATGAGATGTGTTGTGGAGTTTACAGATATGACTGTGGATTTCAACGTGTCTAAAAACCCACTTGGGTTTTGACGGATTTTAATGGGCGCTGCCCGCTTTCAATAAAGTGGCTTTAACGGGTTAGGTGGGTCTTAAGTAATATATTAAGGCATTTTTGCAGTCACGGAACGAGAGAAAACTCGCGAAATTATTTTAACCCATCCATTTTGCTACCCATTACAACCCATCTGACCCATGGGTTTTAATACTATAACCCATGGATTTTTTGCCATACATTTTCTGGGATTATGGAATACATGGTGCTATCCATTTTTTATGGATGTGAGTAAGTACTTTCCTCCCCACTTCACTCACTTTTTTTGCACTTGCATTACGCCACACTCGTCTTCGTCGTCGCTGAGAATCCATCCAAGCATCCAAGTTCTCTTCGTGGTTACCTCAGCGAGGTATTTTAAAGTGTTGTAATGCACCCACCCATCCACCTCAGGATTTCTCCGATTTTTCTCGCTCTAGAATAAAAAGAACTTCTCGATTTTCTCAAGGAGGAGATGAGATGATGAGGACGAGGATGATGGTGTTGGTAGTCGCTGGTTCCATTGCAATGTCACAGGAGCAGGGAGAGAAAGAACGACTCTCTGAACTATTTGAAGAGTGCTCAAGCACAGAAAAAGATGGGGTATATAGTTTTACCGGATGAATGATATTATGCCTTTTTATGATCTAAAGCCCTCTCTCTTCCTGAATTTTTTTTTCATTCTCGGTTTGTTTGTGTGTGTTTTTGTGTGCGTACAATTTTTTTCCCTGTGAGTTTGCTGAAGATGATATCAACTCGAGGTAAGAAAAAATGAGAGGAAACGAAAATCTATTTTTTCAAGTTCCTCGGGTGTTTACATAGGCTAAACTGACTCCCTCCCTCCTTCCTTCTTTTTTTCTGCAAAATCCATCCACCCATTCACCTCCTCCTTATGGAATGCGATGTAAGTCGTAGTTGTACCTAGATAGTGCGTGGAGCTTAAGAAAGAGCGTGAACCGCAGAATAACTCCAGATTTGAAAAAGTGCTCACAGGTAAACTCATTCCCTCCCACTGTATTTATCCAATCCATTCTACAGTTTTTATGGGTGGGGAGGGGACGAAGAGAAGTAGCTCAAATGCAGCAGTCCATTCTTTTCAGAGGATGCTAAGACGGGATAAGTAGCGGATGCAATTTCTAGGTTTAAAATGACCCCGAGTCCACTGGAGAACCGAACCACTTCCTTGTGACCATATGATTCAGTTTCTGTGAACTAGCTGTAAGGCCTCTAAAGCAACTTGGTTTGGCTTGGTGATTCAATAGGTACTTATTTCTCTCCAGCTTCATGATCATATCTGGAGATGCAGTGCGCTCAAGAAAAAAATGAATGAAGTGGAATTTCTCAGAGTTAATGAAAATCGTGTTTGGTTTGGTTTGGCGTGCCACATCATCGTTCCACTTCCACGGTTTGAAGAAAGGAGTAGTACTTAGCGAGTAGCAGTTTCGCTAGACCACTTCCCACTCCAACACTAGTAAGTATGTGGTAGGGTGTGATGTGACATCATCCTATCCCATCCCATCCAATTTCAGATTATCCCTGGGATGGGATGAGTGCATTGTTATCATCTCGTATTTCTTGCTTAAGGAGCCATAACATGGACACTAACATTTTTTTATGGCGGGGATAAAGATCATCGTAAGATTTCATGATTACGATCTGTAAAAAAATGTGTGGGAGCTAGGGAAAATCCTTTTTCATTAGAAGTTTACACCGCAATATTTTAATAAATTTGATCCTGATACATTCCCACTCGCTTTCTGGATAACGAAGAAAGGAAACGATCGGATCGTCCCAGAAAACGATATTGGAGTACGTAATTCGCGGATGTTTGCAGATTAGATTTCCTAATTTAATTCTTCCTGACATTTCTCAGAGGCTTCATTAACTCACGAATTGAGCAAGTCCGCGATCGAGATTTCTTAAGAGTTTGGTTACTTGATTAAGTTTCCGAAGGTAACCCTAAACCTTCCTCTTAAGAGTTCCTTTCGTTTGTCGGATAATTACACAATTATAAAATGTCAAAACCTCGTATCATCTTACCCCGACATGTGAGCAAACAACCAAATTGAAGGGATTCTTGGTTAACTTCTAAGCTTAAGCTACTCGCGCAGCTTAAAGTCCAATATCCAATTCTATTGCATTGGGGAAAGTATCTTCCCATCCATTCCGCACATTTTCTCATTCCTTCGCAATCGAAATGCCGTTTCACTTTCCTGTCCCCAATCCCTCTGCCCGACATCGATAGAAAAAAGTCACATTTCTGGAATTGAAACGAAATTCTGCTCATTCAAGCAGTTCCCATATTGTTTCTAGCCATCTCATCATCCTCCGGTGCGTTTCCCATTCCCAGTTCATTTCGGAATTTGGGTGAGATTCACCGCACCACATTCCTCGAAGATGGCATTTTTTCCAATTCTGCTTACTTCTTCCCGATGTGATGATTTTTTTTCATGTGATGGAAAATCATTACTTTGCAAATTCATATCCGTATTGGCAATAGACCGTACTCGTTGTTGTCGTTATCATCACATTGTTTTTCCTTTTGCAAATTCTGTGGTATGCATAAACCCACCGAGTAATTTGAATACTTTGGTGTTTTCCCCTTCGTCACACTCACTCGTATTATTTGCATGATCGAATTTCACCCACACAACATTATCCCTTGTCTTAATCAGCGAAATTTCTCAGTTACAAACACAAAAAACTGTGCGTCTCATGAGCTCACTTGGTGTGCGAAATCAGAAGCAGAAACTATTGGCGCGACAAATACATTCCCACACAGAGTATTTCATCTCATCAAAGTGATCAAAGTCATCCATGAAAAGTAAGTATGAGCTTCCTAAAGTACAAATTTCACTCTACCCAACCACAGAGCCATTGTTATCTCATTCTTATTACGCGGAATGAAAAAATGCCAGAACGGGAGAAACCTCCAGAATGAAGAAATTACTAAAAGTCTGAAATACGTTATTAAAATAAGGTTCTGAGTACTCCATTTTCACTCTGGAATTAGTTTTTTTTTTTCAAAGTGAGCCTGCCATAATTAATCCCGACCATATTCCAATTTTAATTAGGGATCACATCGGAGCGTCCTCCTCCTCATCATCATTTCCTGAGTTGAGGAGCTCCTTTCTCCGCGGAATAAATATCTCGGTACTTATATTTCCATTTTGGAAGTGTTGTTGCTCGGTATTGTTTGCTGATAAAACAAGGAACGATCTCATTCTGATGTGTTTGGGCAACCATAAAATTGCATATGTTTCCCAGACTCGGATTGGATTGGGCTGAGTTTGATTGGATCGGATCGTATTTGGCTTCCTTAATTCAATGAGATCGCAGCTCATTTCATTGACGATGAAAATCAAGGCAGAAGAAGACGTCGTAATACCTCTTCTCTTTCCTACTACTACGCTACTTTGAGTAGACTTCTCCCCCTCCTCCTGAAAAAAAACCTCCAACCTTTTACTGGGAGGAATGAAGAGATAACGGAGGGAAGAAATTCTCCTTCCTCAAATTCGTTCATTCGAAGCTGAGTGGGTGAGACCAAGAGTGTTTTTTTCTTTTTCTCGTGCTTCAGCCATAGACTCACGTTTTTTCAAAGACCTAATATTCGGTCAATAATGTGTCTCTCACTGCCTCTCCTTTTCCATCCTCCTCACCGAGATTGCCTCTTGAAGAGAGCGTCTCATCTCTTCTTCCTGGACGAAATCCAATTTCACTTTTTAAACCATTCCACTCACTCCCGCGGAGGAGGATGCAGGATTCGGGGATTATCGAATCGAATCTGTGGCTTGATACATGCCCCGGTTAAACATTGACTTTCCGATGGAATACGCCGGAATATTTCACCTTCCTCCACAACCTGAACCTGAACATCTCATTCTACCTCGAGCGAGGAAATCTGGTAGTGCCTTCCCGGGAAAATATTAGACTTTCTCATATTATTCTTTTTAAAAAAAAGTTCGCAAGCACTAAGAGATTACACTCAAAGCTGGAGGAAGATGGAAGGAGGAAATACGATACAGATTCGGAAAATCCAGAATCCTGATTTCATTCTCCCTCATATTCATTACGGAATATAAATTTCCACGTTCAAGGTAATCATTATTCCACTCGTTCGCCTCGATTGCAGACCAGGAAGTATGGATGTAGCTAATGCCATTTCAGTATCGTATGTTTTTGGACTGAGATGTAATTTCAAACCACTACTCCCTCATAAAATGGAACGGACTTGTTCTTCTCATCACGTTGATTTGATGGGAGTAGTACGATCTATATCATTAAAAAATTTATTAGCATCCGTTGATTCAGTAAAAAGTTTGATTGGCGATTGATTCCCTATTTTAAATGTGAGAACGAGGTTGTAAGGGTACTCCATTAGATTCTATGATCGAATTTGAGAACCTCAAGAAAATTTTTTTGTCAAACATTCACGTCTCGTTCATTTTCCTGCATTTCCTCTGAAAACTCGTAGAGCAAAGATTCTCTCAACGTCCAAGATTGGATAGTACATATAATAAATCAGCGTCGTAATAAACGAAGTAAATACAAATAGCAAACGTTAGCCATGGGACTACGATTAGTAAGCTCATGCAACGGGCAATGTGGGATGTGAAGCGCAGTCGCAGAGCAGGACATGTCATTCCTGAATGTCACTTACTTTATTTTCGGGGCATTTCATATCATCACGGGGGATCTCGACGGCCGGAAGAAATGTCAAGATTTAACTTTTATGACAGACACTTTGTGGTTTTATGGATATAGATAGCTTCCGGGGGAAGGCAGTGATAAAAACAATTGTTCTGTGCTCTTCTGCATTTCTTGCTAATTTCATTCCAGACCATTGATTCATTAAAGCTTTTTGAGCTGCCTCTTATGCGCGCTCAGTGAGTGATGCCATTTGCGGGTTTTTCATAATTGCCCAGGCTACAGAAACTAATCGCTGAAAATAGGGTTCATACAAAGGAGGAGATGCAATTTTGAGGTTAAATCTGATTTGTTCACTCTACTTCCCTAAAAGAGTGCTTTGGCTCTGTTGAAACAATTCACTAGTAAATTAAGTAAGTTGACCCCTTGTAAAAAGATTAGGCTGAAAGTTTGTTTCAAGTTTACAGAGTTGTTATCAGAGGAGAGTGGCCGAATAAAAGCACTCACTCGTAATTTGGAGCGTGGAGAACTGAAAAGGGAAAACAAGTAACGTAACATCGGCTGGGCAAGGCTTCAACTGATATATAATGTAACGTAAATGCAGTGATCGTGAGTAAGTTAAGTTGTAATGCTTTATCTCGGGGAGAATTTATTTGGCTCATTTTCCGCGAGAAATTGGAGGAATGCGGGTTGCCAAATATTTCTCGCTGTCGACATAATTTACTAAGGGAGGAAATCAAAGCAACATGTTGCCTCCTTTAATGCCTCCCCAGAGTGAGCAATATTTAGTTTGGGTTTGGCGCTCGCTCCCATCTCAGAAGATCGAGTATCGATAAATATTAGGATTAAGTACTAAGGATATTATTATTATCCTCGGTAATGAAGTACACTCGGATCGGAGTTGAGTTGTCGGAGGCTCCCTGAGCACTTTACCTAATTCATTTACTTACTCGAGAGGATGAAGTTAATTTGGCGGGTGAGAAATGATCTTGAGCCTCTCTGCAACACTTTCTCAATTCAATGCAATATATATAATTTCTTGAACGGTTTTTTTGGGATGTGGGTGCAGGTCATGATCGTGAATCGCGGACAGGGATTCAGCTACGGGTTTGGCTAGGCAACTTTTTTTGTTGCTAGTGTCTAGTGCTAGGGGAGAAGGAGTCGACTTTAGAGGTCAGGGAGATGTTGAGAAATTGTACGGAGCTCGAAGGAATTTTAAGCTGTGGTCATGATCATAAGTACGAAGTACTTAATGGTGGCAGGTTGATGATGAAGGAGATACATAGCCTGGCTAATTGGTTCTGGCAAATTCATCCTGGCTTTTATGATGCGACGTATGCAGTGCGATGGAACTAAATATACGCTCAGGATGTAGAGTGCCGATAGTGCTTATCCGCAATCAGGAGTTGGAGTTGCACACGGGAACGAGTACTCCTAATTGAATGCGATGTGGCACTTCTTAATTGAAATTGGCAGAAATGGGCGGAGAATGGGTCAGGGAGTATCTCAGACACGTTCCTAATTGCTTATGCCACTTATGAACTAATCAGCCATTTCCCCTGATGAAACAGTTAAAAAAATCTCGAAACATCACCTCGGGGAGACTATATCTGAGTTCCTGAGTTTGGGTTAGCGAGCTTCTCGTTCTTTTTGCGTCAGCATTTCTCTCAAATCAGGTCAATCGTTTTCGACAAAACATTTTGCAAGAATGGGACATGTTCTCTCCGCACAAGATAGATAAGATGTGATTCGTGACGAAATAATTTCACCAGACGAGACGAGACCAGACCAGGTAAACATGAAAATGTTGTGGTGGTATTGAATACATAAATATGCAAAGTAGTACATACTTCTTACGAGATTACGATTACATCGAAGTAAATATGGATTGCGGTAATGATGATGTTCTGTGCGGTGGTCATAAAATTGAGAGTTTTTTATGACAGGTTTTCGCATCATTTTTAACTCTCATCCTCTAATACGATGTTTTACACGAATAGTCTGATCGTGTTGGAATCAGTGAGCCGGAAAACGGCGAAACAGGTTTGCAAATAGTTACAGCTATCACCATCAACCATCATCATCATTTTCTGTGGCAGTTCTAAATCTCGAGCATCGTTTCGTATTTGTGACTGCGATTTCTCCTGAGTACATAATATTTGCTGCTAAAGTACATGACTCTCGTGTTGATGATGATGATACCGAGGTTAAGCTTTGAGCTATGGCAACATCAAAATCATTTTCTCATGGTTGTCATTACAGGCCATGAACCTTCTCACATGAGTACTTACATGTCGACAGGCTGGGCTGACAGGAACCGTATCAAGTGAAATACAATCTATCCATCCACTTTGAAAAGCAAACAAATGAAAAAAATGAGCAAAGTGGTGGGGCTAGTTTGCTGGTGCTGGCTCTTCTCTTTGGCTTGGTTTGTAGTCCGATCTTTGGTCTATCTATCTGTCTGCCTGGTTGTGTCATACCATTTTTTTCTGTGTTCGAGTTGTTGTTGTTGCACTATTATTGTTATTGCTTACGCGAAATCTCATCCCCCTCGGCTCGAGTCGACTAGGGTACCAAGGTGCGATGCCAATACCTACCCGGTCCCGTATCGGAGGAGATCTTGATAGAGGATTGCGAGTGTGGGAAATTTTGCGGGAGAAGGGGGACGCTTCTACTTAATTGAAACTGTTTCTGTTTCTGCTGTGAAAGTGCACCAGAGCTAGAGCCAGAACCAGAGGATCTGCCATATATATCTACCTACCTTGAAAGTGACACGGGAAATGCAAGCAGGGGAATTAGAATCCTCTTCCTCCACCCCTCTCTAAAGATTGACTCGCTGAGCGAATGACTGAGTGAATGAATGAATGATTGGTTGGCTTAATGGGGGCTGCTATTAAGTAGTGTGTATTATCACCATTGTATTACGTTAACATCAAAACAAATAAGCAACTTATCACTAGAGCTGAGCGAGAGGGGCATTAACCCACTCACTCCGAACCAAACCAATCCATTCCGCTTTAGACCGATAGAAGCTTAAAAGTGGGTGCAGTATAAGTATTTTTAAAGGTCAGATAAGCTAGTCGAGGGAGTGTGATTTGTACTCGAGTACTATGATTATCTCACAGGGAATTTTCTAGGGCAGTATTCCTCACTCACTTTGCATCCTCTCCCATATCCTTTCCCATCTCCCCAATCATAGTGATTTTGATGTGATAATCATCTTGATGAAAAAATGCACATACTTACTTACATAACAAGAGTGCGGGCTGAGGTGAAGCGTAGGGATCGTCAATGTCTGTCGGAGCTCTCTGATGATGTTTTGACACCGTTTCGTAAGCTTAATTTCGTTTGTCAGGAGGAGGAGCAAAACACACCCTCACTGAATATTGTCTTTGGTGGGAGGCGGACAAGGAAAAGGAGTAGAAGAGGCTCCATTTTCAGTTCTCGATTTTAGAATTTCAAAATTCTAACTTCATTTCATTCAAGCATATTTTTTTTGGCTACACCTTCGTCCCAACAGGAATAACCATGAAGGAATAGAAATATGGAATAAGTACTTTATCATCATCACAAGCAGGATTTTTTTTCAGGGGCAGTGTATTTTTTTGACAAAAGAAGAGGGTGCGTCATCATACCCATCCTAACACTTCACATCTCATCAGATTAGTCCACTTCTCGTTTGAAATAACTATGCGATAAGTACTTACTTATGCGAAAGGCTGATCCCATCGGCGGCAGAATTTATTACTGGGATATTTTTTTACCCTTGACCATCTACTTACTTTATGCGATGATGAGGGAAGTTCTGAATGTTATGCAAGTGCCGTTCTCATCCTTCCCTTTTCATAATGCTTGACTCTAATGCGATGACATAAGATTGAGAAAAACAACTGATTTTTCCGTAATTACAATGCTCAGTGAAAAAATGCAATCATCAGTTAGAAGTTAGAAATGTGTGTTACAGACAAGGGAGAAAGATATGTACGTAGAGTGGTTACTAACTTATTCATCGCATTGCATTCAACCGTTTTCTCCCTCCCCTTCATCCATCTCATGACAGGAGAGGAGAGGAACGATGTAGTTATGTAAACGACACCCATCTTTTTCCCCGTGTTGTACTGACATGAAAAAATATTTTTCTCGCTGCAGTTAACTAGTTATGTATATTCATACTTCAGTTCAGAGTCGAGTTGGTTGCTTTTATGAGGATTACTCAACTTCTCGGACTGGGACTTTTTGCTTCCTTTCCTCCGTCGGTATGGTGGAGCGTTTTATGTCATGCAAAAGTATTTATACTTTACTTACTTCTCACTCACCTTCATATTTTTCCCCGTAGTCTTTTGAAAAATGAGGCCTTAGAGTGGTTGCGACAGGTTCGTGTATTTATTTCTTGTTTGGGCGCATATACCACATGCTCAGCTCAGGTAGGGAAAATTCCATTTCTGCGTTGAGATTGCACTCGCGATAGAGTTGTTCTTCCCTTCTTTTCTGCGACTTACACATATACTAACTTGAGTTTGTTTTTTGATTGGGACCGATGGAGCTGAGGAATAACTCACACTGTCCATTTTCGAAATCATCCTTCACGCTGAGAAATTGGCCATGTGTGGAGGTAGATTCCGGAGGAACATGCTTATTTATCTAGCATAATCATCATTTGTCTCATCCCCGCACCTCCGTAATATTTCAAGTGGAGTGGAGCCACAGATGGGCACGGGATATCCTAATTACGAGCTGTGCTGGCTAGCTGGCTGGCTCCTTATAATTCCAAGCACTTTTTCCGTGAGTCGTGATGCTAAATAATGGAGTTCTCCCCACGATGATGCATGATGGAGAAAAAATTGGAGGAATAATTCATAATCCCGAAATGAGATTAAGCTGAGTGAGTTGTGAGTGGCGAGTGGCTCGGAGTTATCATGGAGTGAAGAAGACAACTCAAAACAGAAACAGGCAATTTCTCCTTGATGACTTTGTTTTCGCCGTGTCCATCCGCCCCTCTCCTCTTTGAGAGGTTGTTATCATGCATGCCTCACTCCACACCACTCACTCCAACTCTGCTAGTCCTCTCAGAACCTGGCAACTTTTCATTAGCGAATCCATCAGAAGTTAAAATGATTAACGGAATTGTCACAGCCAAGCTTTCACGCACGATTGGGTCCTAGTTCTGGTCCTGTACCATCCTGGTTTGTTCAGTAGCATTTCCTCCCTTTTCCCCATCTCCCCCTTTCCATTTCGTTCCACTGATCTGCTCAACTCCACTCCACTAATGCACCACCATAATATGTAAAAACAGGAATCCTGACGATGAGGATGGGGAGATGAGCATCATCATCATCATCATGCAAAAAAGCTTTTTCGGGATGTCAACCTGTGTTTGGCATCAACTAATCGAATTAGGTACTTCGAAAACCTCACACACTCCAAAGTAGCAATAGTAGCATGTTCTGCTTACTTTACACTTCCTCTTTTTCACTCCATCGCTAATTCTCCCCAAATGAAAGGAGCAGCCTCTTTCCGCCGTAAAAATGCCACTCGGCCAAACACTTTTTTAATAATGGTAAATGGGATTTGTTTTTATTTATGCGTGCAACTATGCGCCGCCATCACTCCGTGTCGCATTCATCTCCAGCCCAGCCGAGGTGGTTGATGTGTCGGTGGTAGTGCAAACACATCATCAATTTATATTTCCAGAGGATTTTTTTCTCGCCAGAGATGGTATTAACTTGTGGTGATAAGTAATTCCCTCCGCGAGCATCTAGATAATTATGGCGGAGTTGTAAAGTGGCATTCCACGAATTTTGCGGAGGAAATGCTCCTCCACGAAGAATAACATCAAGATCGACAATAACAAATCCCCTGGTAACGAATGGGCTTAGGTCGGTAATTAAAACAATATTTACATACTTACCACTCCGTGTCAAGCCGTTGTCATGAGTACAAGTACAAGTACTTACTTAGGAATCGAAGTGAAAAATGAAGAAGGTTCCTAGGCACTTTCGGTTTGCTTGAGTTAAGGTGAAATTTGGCGAAGAAAATGTTGCCGTCATCAGAATTACCATCAAGAAGGAATTTTCCGCATAAATGATTCTCCGCATCTTCACTCCCAGATGCTTCAGTTCTGATGAAGATACTATGAAGCGGATTTCATAGTACTGAATACTGCGTACCAAAAGAATAATTAAATTTGTGCGGAGGTAAACCTGTAACAAGCGATCATGCTCGTGGTCGCATCAGCATCTTCCCCGAGAGGAATGTGGCGAAACTGGGTAAACAAAGGGAATGGATTTTTATTAGGCGGAGGAAAAACACGTCCTCCTCATTTTCATTGAGCATGTGTGATGGATTTTTTATGTCTGCGGGTTTGATCACACAATTTTGCCACTCACCTACTCCTCATATTTAAAAAAAGGGAGTAAAGTTAGAAGAAAACTTTACAGTTTCGCTAGCAGAAAAAAAAGCCTCAGCTTATAAATCTCAGGACGATTATAACTGCCTCCATAGGAGAATTTCGCACGTGTTCTGCATAATTATCGAAGTTTTAATGCATTGAATTAAAATTGCATTGTGAGTGTATGTACCCGAGAAACCAGAACCACTTCAAATTGTAATGGATCGGTGCGTCCACACCAGTGCCGGCGACGTCACGTTTTGGCACTTTTTAGAGCAATGATACGGTGCTGGGCAACAGTAACGTTTAGATGCGGGAGACCGACAGTCGTACCGGCTACGCAGAGTTAACCGTTACAGAAGCGGTACAGTAAATCCGATACCAGTACCGTAGCCGTGCTGGTAAAATACCGAATTAATGCCGGAATTACAACGACAAATAGCTTGCAGCTGAATTCTTTTATTCAATAACGACGGAAATTTTAATTACAGAAATCCTGAGTTTAGTAATGGTATTACAAAATTATCATCGTTAATCTTAAAGCTTAAACACTGCTTAACTAACAATCTTCCTCGTGGAGTCTCCAGATCTTTTTTTGAGGGCACCATTCCTGTCGTCACTACCACGAAACCACGCAGCGATCTTTTTATTTATCTATGTCCTCAACTCGAGCGGTTGGATAAAGTTTTAAAGCAGCTTCTGGCATAAACAAATGAATCACATTTATTAAAATCAGGAAGTAGAATAATTTTGTATGGTTTGGAGGTTAGTAATCGAGCATATCTACCTATAATGCAATCACAAGGTCTTCGACATCCAAATTGTAGTTTTCCTGATGATGACGTGTATCTAACCCCCTGAGAGAATTTGGCTTCAAGTAACTAGTTTAACGTATCAGCCAGTTTTAGAGTTTTCAAAACGCATAAGGACACTGATCTGTAAGGAGATATAAAAATAAATAAATATACCGGTACACTGATTTGGATCCATCTTATGATAATCCACTATTTGGTTTTTGTTCAGCCTTAGCAGAAGAATCTACAATTTTGCAAAGTAACTAACAAAATATTGTCTACTTACTTGTGATTTCGATTACTTCAACTTCCCACTCAGGCCAATCAACCTTAGGCAAACTATTCTCGGGTTTTCTCAGTTTGTCCAGAGCGTAGAAACCACATTCGGGGAATCGTACTATAATATCTATTAGATTTTTCTGCTAAACACTTTGTTGGCACAAATTTAGAACTATTATCCGCTGAAAATCTTATTATCGCAAAATTTTTATCCATTAAACTAGGTGAAATAAGTGAAGCCCACTATAATCACTATAACAAGTCACGATGATGAAAAATGAATTGGTCTGCTCATCTGTTTCGACTCAATATATTGGTGATATTCCTGGTTTCGCTGCTTTCTGTCAACGGCTTTCATTCACTGGAATGGTATCGTTGCGGTACAAGTAATATGAAATATGCCCGACGAACGGTTGTTCAGGGTAGCCTTTGCCGATACGATGCGGTATGATGATTTTTTAACGTTATGCCGCGATTCGTTATCGGTTCGGCATCAAAACGTTACGCTATAAGTGAAGCAATGGAATTCCAGCACAATGCCGTTGTGGACAACGGAAATCCATTACGAAAACGGGAGAAA
>JAHZNH010001888.1:0-10037 GCA_027744355.1 Tyrannoseira gladiata | reverse complement strand
AGTCGATTCATGGATGAGGAATGTATAAGCTCCAACTCCGGTAATCCACTGGGAACCACAGCTAAATATCCAATTCCATTCCATTTTGTAATCCTCCGATTACGGAATGAGCGAGTGAATAAATATTCCATGAGTTTACTTATTTCCCCCGAATCATATCCCATTACCAAAGGGGGAACATTCTCATCGAGAGAAAATAACATTTTATTATTTTGAGTGAGTGAGTCAGGGATCGAATCAGGGTTTGGCCATGAATGGCTTCGCTAATTATCTCCAACCTCAATCATAACGATAACTACTTAGTTTCTGATTAAGCTTCCGTTTCTTTCCCACTCCATCTATTTACTTATTCCACACAACGAACAAAGCGAGCTTGAGTAACGGAGCAGCTCAGTAAGTGCTCCCGCTGAAGTAAAAAGTGGAGAGTTGATGGGATCATGATTCATGGGTGATTATAATAGATTAGGTGAGTTCAGTTCAGTTCAGACATTCAGCCAAATTCATTTCGCAGCTTAGTGGAATGCGTGTAATGATGTAATGAGTACCTAAAGAAATTTATGAGGGGGCTTGGACTCGCTCGCTTGCTCAAACGCTCTCCCAAGCCCCAGTAAGAAGTCTGGTTTTTTATGCTGGCGTGGTCTTAAAAACTTAAATTTAAAATGCTTTAGCGCTTTCTGGACCCTTTTTAAGCTCGTGGTCCTGGAGGAGGTGGCGTGCTCAGCCATCGTAGAATAGAAGGAATTGGTCGTATAAGAGCCATAAAAAATGTGGTAAATTGTTACTCCGGACAACTCCAACTCCAACCGATACCCAGATCCAGATCCAGGTTTTTCTCGGTGGTGAGGTGGAGCACTGCAAGAATGAATGCACCACACCACACCACCATACCACCCGAATGGAGCATTAACCACCCAGGGGGAATGGGTATACAACTCCTACTTACTTCTCCTTCCACGATGAGAATTAATTAGTGTGCGTGATAGCCAGAATACTAATTACAGTCATGGTTTCTCACTTTCTGGTCTGGTCATGGTCTGCTGGAAGGAACGGAGCCCCACCATAAAAATAATTTTCCCCATCCCGATCCCGATCCCCCGATTCTTCTAAGACCCTCTCGTAATAATTTCTGGTGCTTAAGCCCACGACTTTTCCTGCCACAGTATTTTCCCCCTCCGTCAACTTTTATAGTCCTACATAGTTCCAGCTCTTTCTCCCTCTTTTCTCCGCTGTAATATCCTGTTTTCTTTAAAGATGTATAAATGTAATGGGGAGGTTGGAGATATAGGAAGGAGTGCAAATATAGCTAGGACACTGGAGAATTCCATCTTGGGAGTGGGGAGACGGGGACGAAAACGACGACACCAACACCGATCCTATCTCCCACATTTTTCCCGGGTTTGTCCCCGAGCCCCTTTTTGAAGCTACTTTACAAGCACTTGTAAGTAGTTTTTTCGGGGCTTCCGCTCCTCCTCGACGTATTTATGCAGGTACATCCATAACCGTCACCTAACTACAACTACCTTGCTTGATGTGCTGTGGCCACTGGAAAAAATTTCCACACTTTTTTTGCGAAAATGAAGTGGATGCGATGGTAGGACTGAAGTGGAGTGGTGGAGCCATCACTCGCTCCCTTAGTTACTTTTCGCATATTTCGTTCGGTCGTGTCGTGTCGGGAAGTGCTAAATTGTGGAGGAAACAGAGGTTCACTTATCTCCCTTCCCCCCATGATAATGTATCCAGCTCGTTCCCGCAATCCAAATTCCAAATCCAAGTTATTGCTCTAGGACCGCTCCCACGTCAACTCCGGTCGGTGTTTGTCTAACTTAACTTACTTACGTGGGAAATGGGTTATCTCCCCAGTCCCCGGCAAAAACTAAACAAGGAAGGGAGACGGAAGCAGTTAGATTGGAGGAGAGAGGAAAACGGGTTGAGGTGAAAGTAGTACCACGCCACACACTCCAACTCCAACTCGATCCACTCCATTTCCATTCCGGGGGGAGGGAGGAATACTAGAATGATGTGCCTGAGAGATAATCGGTTTTGCGCAAAATTTGATCCTATTTCACCACTGGGGAGAGATGGAGGCAGAGCGAGAATCTAATTATTTTTTGGTGAAGAAAACACAAGTTTAAGTGAGCTTGAACAAAAAAAAAGTGGTCTGGGGTGGTGCGTGCTTAAGCCCTTCCGTTGATAAAGTAGAGTGGTGGTGGTGGGATGGAATGGATGGACCGAGATAAAAACAGGAATAAAAGCTCAGTCCAGGATTCAGGACTCCAGTAGAAAGTGGAATGGTTCAAACAACTTTTTTTTTGTTTACATTAGCGGAGCAATCATAGGGAAAAGGGAGGATTGCATTACGCATCACATCCATTCTCTTCTCCCTAACTAACGACTTCACTCCACTCCAGTGAAAAACTACGAGTGTGAAATGTGAATATTTTTACAAGCTCCCAGCTTGAAATAGGAACTCGAGCCCGAGGTACTAGAGCCACCATGCCACATCACTGAGGCTGTGTACCAACTCTCCACCACTACTTATTTTTCCTTTTGCTGATATCGACATTCCCCCAACCCCACGACCGACAGGCAGTCTGGGAGGATATCAAAGTGAAAGCTTCGACTCGACTCGATCCATCGCATCGAATCCAACTTGATCGAAGGGAGCGAGGGAATAGGGAAAGGTAAGTTAATGGGCCCCTTGGGACGCATATAACCATCCAAGAAGACAAGACAACTAAGAGTACTTCTCCATCTCTAAAGCCTTGAATAACCATAGTACAGGTTTAGTTATCCAATCCTCAATCCCCGGAAGCTTGGGAGTTGGAAGGTAGACGGATCAGAGTATAATGCGCGTTGTTATATTGTGTTGTTGTCAAAACTGACTTGACTCAAAACCAAACCTAAAATTCTCGACTCCAGTCCAGGTTCATGGATGAATTGGGTGGATAAAGATCGAGTGGAGTGCAGTTCCAGATCCAGACTGTTTTTACTTACAGACTTCCGGGGGATTTTTGAAGGGATCAAAATTATTTAAGGTGGAATGGAGTTAGACTCAAAATGCCACCTCCGATTTAGCTCCACTCATTTCAAGGTGGCAGCCATGTACGGCCAGGTTATTACCCGAATTAGAATTGAGAGCACAGGATGTGAAAACAAAATGGAATTTTGATGACCCCCAAGTACACCACGGAGAAGACTAGTTTGAAGCTGATGAGATGGGATGGGATGCGATATCGTTTTATGAATGCATAATGCATCAAGTGAAGTGCTTACATCGCGAGCGTCGAATCTCCATTCTGCCACTCGGTGTAATCTTGAATCTATCCCTTCGGCCTTCGAAAGAGAATGGGAAAGGGACAACGAGGAGAACTACTACTACAACAACAACGGAAATAGCGAGTCGAGTCATTATCTTTTTTGTTGAGGGAGTGGGAGAGCAGTGAGAAAAGTTTTAGAAAGCCATCAATGCGATAAGCTCAGGCTAGCTGAGGTCCCTCATGAAGTTAAAGTGAAGTTGTTGTTGTTGACTGGTTTGGAACGATCATGGGAATGGGAGTGTGATTGCGATTGTATCGCGCTCCTTGAATATGAGATTCTAGGGGAAAGGAGAACCTTCTCTTGGAAGTGTTGTTCATGTTCAGCTCCAGGCTCTGTTGTGGGCATCACCATCATCATCATCAAGATCGCATCTTGCATTCGTGATAAGTTCCCTCCTTTTGTTTGGATCAGCAACAGCAACTTCCAAATTTTCAGAATGCAAGCTTATTTAGATTGGAATAGGAATGGAACGAGCTACTAGCTACTATACCATCATTGGAGAAGACCGCAGTGCAATCTCCCATTGTACTCTGGAGCTTGGATCCGTTGGTGTTGGTGGGGCTTTCCAGACTAGACCTGACTTAGACACAAGAATGGTGCACTTCCGCTCGGAGGAAGCTGTTTATGCAAAATACTCAGAGTTGGAATAAAAATGAAAAGCTCTAGCCTCCATAAAAAAAACCTGGCCCTGACTTGACTGGAGACTCTAAACTTGCCTGGAGTGCGGTACACGAAACGTTCGAGTAATTTGGCTATTCACTCACTTCCCACTTTCGAGATTTTTTTAAGAGCGGCTTTCTTCAATGGGGAAATGGCTTGCTTCGAGCTGAGAACAAGTCTGTATGGATCCTTCCTGGTGGAATGTAATTTGATGACGATGCCATTCTGTTTACCTCTCTACTCCACCGTGTCCTGGCCTTTTTTTATTGTCTGGAGAAGGAGAGGTTATTGATGTTTTGGTGGGTCGTAAAAAAGGAGATCATTTGCGTTAACCCTGTTATTCTACCTTCGTGCCTGAAAAAGGAAGGAGAATGTCGGTGCAATTTTCTCCACTTCGAAATTGGGTGCACATGCAATGGACGCATTACATTTAGATAAATGGAGCCTTATCTCCACTCTTCCTTTCACTTCCAGGTCCTTCCCATAAGAGGTGAGTACTTTTTTCTTTTGTCATGCGATACACGTGCTGTCGAACGAAAACAGCTCGCCACTCAGATACTCCCCCGACAAGGAGGAAATGTTTTTGCGTGAGGTTAAAAACCCCGGAGAAGATACATTCCTGAAGGGAGTAATGGGAGATGATCTCTCCAGAATAAAAGCCGTCCCTATTCCCTGAACTTACAGAGCTACACGCTTAATGAAGAGCTAGAGCTCCTGCTAGAGCGAAATGGGATTAGCATTTACTTCATTGTGGCTAATACAGAACTCGGGACAGGACGAACTTGCCAGCAACATAATTACTAATGAGCGGGAGGGAAGTTCATAATATTAATATTTAGCTCTGCACTCCATCACGTTTACTATTACGAGATCTCGAAACTCAAAAATATGCGAAAATCAGGCTAAGTTCGACCTTAATGAGAATGTTGCTCAGATCAGAAATCGATTTCATTGTAAGCTCGGCTCATTTTGCAGCATGCCATGACGCAAGGTTACTATTTCTGTCCAGAAACTTTCTATTGTGGAGCCCGTCTTATTGCCTAATTCCACATGAGCAAATTACCTTCCATGCTGCATTCAATGAATCTAACGAATTCGTTGCATGCTACTGATTCCTCCGCATTAATATGTTTTCCTGCACTACAAAATGAATCACCTTCGTGGGTCAAGCACGAACGAGCATTGATTTGGGTTGCATGTCCCCCCAATAATGATTTTACTGTTAGGAATACAAACGTATTCATAATTGGATGGATTATTATTCATGTCCAATATTTTTTGTATGGATCTCATTCATTCTGTTCAGCTCTCCAGGCTAATGTAAGCATCATCAATTCAGGATTGATTGGCGTCACAAAAGCAATGTCACCAATTGATTCAATCTCATACTCTTCACTGCTTATTTACAATATTTTGTTATCACAATGAGCAAATATGATGGTGGAGATGAGGATCACGATCACGACAATCTGTTTCGAAAAATTCTGGTCCTTGCCGACTTGACCCATTATGAATGATGACTAAACTAATCAAAGCCAAAGCGGAGCGAAATCTCTATAAATCCTACTCGCAATTAATAATAATGGCATACGATTTTCTCATAGTTCTCCTTCTCTTCTGTGCTACAACTTGTTCTCGGCATGTGGAGAAGAAGGAGGCAAACTTTGAAGAAGCATGGAGGACGTAAGTACTTGTACCGGAAGTGGAGCGCTTTTTATTTAGATGCTTACTCTGACTTATTCAATATATGACCTTTAGTTCTCTAGTTTATTTATTTTCATTTTATTTTTCCCCTAGGAAAACAACAATTTCACCCGATGACGGACTAAATAATCCTGCCACCTCCGAGTCTCCTGACAATGCAAACGCTTATCTTAGCCAATTAGCTCCCGAGTGGGGTGGCAACTGTACCTACGGGCACTGGCAGAAGTGCTCCAACTTGACAAGGTGGGTCACCAGCTACTACATCAACCCAAAGAAGCCCGAGCTGGGATTCAAGCAGCACGAGACAGACTGCTTGGTGGAGAGACCACTCTGCTTGAAGAACAACTACACCGTCACAAGATGCCAACTTTTGTGCATGCGATGCAACAAAGGCAAGCACCATTATGAACTTTGAGTTGTTGTCTGATCATAAGCATTTTCTCTCCAGAGTTCCTCTCGAAATACGATAAATACGTCAGGAACGAGGGAGCCTGTGGCCTCTGATTGTGATCTAAAAAGTTTATCTGGATATAAAAATCCACTTAAAATTCTTGTCTCTAGTGATGTGATTACTCCTGAATAAAGCCATTCCTGGAGTGGATTTGATTGAAATCGTCGATGAAAATTATTCGTTAATTCGCAGTCAACGATGTGGTATCCATTTCATTCCACGATTTTCCCATAAAATATCTTCGTAACTATTATTCCAGTATTATTCCGTAAGGGTTTTCCAGTTTTGTGACCGAGCTGTCCACACCACAGAACAATTTGGCAGGACAGGTTCAATAGATTTCTGCAGATTCTCAAACAGAAAGGAACAAAATAAGACAGGAAACAAGTTCAAGAGTTACATCCAATCCAATCCAATCCAGCCCAACAAAGCGACTTTTCCCTTAGAATGATTGAAACCGCTTCAAACAGTATGGGAGGAGATTCTTCCCTCAATGATATCTTCATCGCATCCAAGAATTTACAACAGCAATAATCTTCCTCTTCAAGCCTACATATACCTTTAGAATAGAAGCATTTCAGCTTCCAAAGGAATTCCTCGAACAACGGCCGGAACACGAAATCATCAACAAGGAAGATTCTCTGGGAGGCTGGATGGTGGTTGATGTTGATGTACTCCAGGAATTGATAAAAATTGGGATGTAGTAGCTCTTTCCACGAATCATATCATTCGGAAATAGGTACATCGCATATTATCTCTACCTTTTTTCCTGTGGATGGACCACCGAACTCACAAGCACCGCCATTCAACATCAATGTTTCATCAGACGATGATGGTGAGGTGGATGGAGAGGTGGAAAGTTGAAGAGGAGGAATCCTTGTCCTATCATCGTCATCATCATCATCATCATCATCCTCCTCTTGGAGGAAACGCACAAGCCTCGAGAAACGAAAAAAATGGCCACGGTGATGTGATGTGATGCCATGCTTCACGACACGACACGATATGGCCATACCGAAAGTAAACATAATAAACGGGAATCGGCTGGGAAGGAGAGGACGACGAGCACACATTTTATTCCGTTGTTTTCCCAACCTCCTTTTCTCGAGAATGTCTCCGTTATCCAACTCCAGCTTCAAGTAGGGCTCCTCCAACCAACCCAATAATAGTTTTATGGAAGTTTGTGGTTCTGGTTCCACTTTCCCTTGTCTTTTACAATGCTCATCAACATCAGCCCAATGATTGCCTCTGTCTTGCCATGTCTCTCTCTTTTCTTGAGTTGAGAGTTCCGAGTTGCTTCGGTTGGACGAGATGATACAAGATACCTCAATTCCAGAGAATGAAACTTTTTTTCCTTATCATTCATTCCGGGAATGTAAAAAAGGAAGAGGGGAAGAAAGAGGGGAGATGATGATGATGAGGATGGCGATGTTGTTGATGTTGTGATAATAAAAGGAGTAGGTTTCCACTGTAAAAAGACTCACTAAATGCTTTCGGTATCCAAGCAAGCCAACCCCAGCCTCAGTCCCAACTCCATCCAACTTTTGTCCCCCGTCCCCGTAGTTAAAACGTTAAAAAGGATGATGATGATGATAACGCTAAGAATGAAAAAAGGCTTCTCATCGACGGAGAAATTGATGATGATGTATTATCATCACTTAAGTTTTTCCGCTTTCATCACTTCTCCCCCTCCAGAGTCCAGAGCGACAAAAAAATTGTTCCGCATTTTTCCGGAATGTGGAAGGTGGAGGGGCTTTGGCTTTGGTTTGGCTTGCCCTATCTTTCCAACCAGGGTCCAGGGAAAAAAATCTGAGTGCTTACTGGTTACTTATCTCATTGAATTACGATGAGGGTGAGACAAAGACAAGAGAAAATGGAAGTGAGTGGTGCAAATGCCTGGGAAACTTCGGGCTTCGGTGTGGAGTTATATTGCATCGGATTTTTGGTGTGCTCTGGTCCATGGAGAACTGGGCCACAGCATTCCAGCTCAGCTCAGCTCCGCTCAATCCAATCCAGTCCATTTCCCTTTTGGTTTGACACATGATCCGAGAAACCCTCAGCGGAGCTAGAAATCCGAGCAAGTTTACGCCTCATCATGTTGATGTTGATGTGGTGCGGTGCGGTGCCCGGGAAAAAGGAAGTGAAGACACGGCTCTGAGCTGGAGATTGTGTCTGGTGTCTCTTTTCCTTTATCATTGCATCAACATCAACATCCCGAGGATTTCTCACGGTGAAGAGAAAGGAAGATAATGGAAGTGGCAAAAGGCTAGCTAATACTACTTCCACTTCCCTTTTTCGGGGGCTATTAGGCCCGACATCAACATCCATTTCGATTTAGATCAGAGGGATAAAAGGCAGCCAGAATTAGGGAGACGATGAATCTATCTAATCCCAGAACAATCAAGCGGGAAAAACCTGAGCCGTGATTTTCGAAATCTAGATATTTCATCGGGAGCACCTCTAAAGAGATAGGAATTAATGCTCCTAATTCGGAAACTTCTGCCAATCCTAACTCCGACATTTTACCTAAAGGTAAATTAACTAAACGCGAATTAACTAATATTTAAAATATTTTTAGAATGTCCCATTAGAACTTTGATGTCCCTCTGGAATCCTCGTTTTCATTTCACATTGAGAATCCTCAATTCCTCCCTTTCTACAACGTTCTTCCTCTGGAGCGACCAACTCCCCCAAAAATTAAGGAAGACGTCAGACTTGTGAAAATAAAGTCACATCTCCCCTACCTAACTGAGCACTCATCAGCTCGTCATCCTCCCCCTCTCCAGAGCGTGCTGTATCTTTCCCCTCGGAATAATCCCTAATGGTCAAATCAACTCTAAGCCGGAGAAGCAAAGACCAGACCTGGACAAATCTATAAATGTCCACTGACTGAGTGGTGGCTGGTGGATCTTTTATTCCCTCCATTTCATTCCCTCAGCATCTAATTCCCGAGAAAGTAATAGATTTTTTCCTGGTTGGGGGAACCGAAGTGAGCACGACCACTCAATGACTCAATACTGCTCACTCACTCACTCGCTCTTCTTCTTTCTTATTGTCATTGTCTATCTTGTTTTTTCTTCTCCAGATGACACAATATTTACTCTCCAGATAACATTTCATTTCTCCCCCTCACAATCGCAATCTCCCCCTGCCTCTTACTTATTTGTCCTCCTCTTCTTGTCTGATCAATTCTCCTCTAATGAAATGAAAAGGACGAAGGGGAAAGAATCCGAAAAACATCGAGGATTCAGACCAGACCAACCTGAGCATTCATATTTAGAGTAGCCGTCCGCCCTCATATCCGCCAATCTGACAGGATTTTTTCACGTCATTGTGTACAAATTATACGCACGCATCCCATCACATTCCAATGCATCACATCACGGCGGATCTCGATCTCTCCCAAGTCCAGATATTATTTCAGATTGGGAAGAACAACTCCGTTCAATCTCATTCATTTCCCCTCTCCCTCTTTACGAATTCAAGATGGGATCGGACTCTGAACGAACACGACCATGATTTTGATTATGATTGCTTTCCATAATGATGATTTCATAAGTAAGCAAGAAAGCAACTTCATTTCCAGAAGTTTTCCATTCCCCACGAATTTTTCTTCTTCTGTGAAGAAACCACCCAAACTTAGTGGTTGGGGGTTTGGCTTGGCACAGTAAAAATATGAATATTCTCGGGTGGGTGTGTGAGTGGAGTGCCTCCAGACTCCAGAGCATGAGTTTGAGGCACGAGTTTGAGCTCGGATTAGAAAAACAAAATTCTCTTGTTTTCTCTTCCCGAAAGTTTTTTTCGGGAAGAATTTATTCTTCCCAAACATTTTTGCACTCTCCCATTTCCAGAGTGAGGACTCAATCACCGTCTCCGCTCTCATTGTTCTTGCACAACACGCCCA
>JAHZNH010001886.1:0-10892 GCA_027744355.1 Tyrannoseira gladiata | reverse complement strand
TGCAAAAAAAACTTGATATCATAAAGTGGCAACGAGAAAGACATCAACCCACTTTCATGTGTCACCGTCACTCATCAATTCCAACCTTGGGAGAGGTGACTCCCGCCAATTCCTCAACCTAAGAAAATGGGTGGATAATTCCGGGGAAATTATGCAAATGACATAAAGACAGAAATTGAACTGTATTTTTCCCTCTTTTCCAGGGAAACAATATTTAAAGCACTGTGCCTTAATTAAAAGTTATGATCGTAAGGAAATCAGCTTGCGCAACACATGACTTCTCAACAATTTCTATTCCAATAAGGTAAAAAATGCTTTTGAAGTTGACAAGAGGAAAAGGGCTTCAGAGCGAATGAAAATTGAAATGGAATGAGGGTGGGTTCCTGGTAGAATCTAAGAAGCAAATTTTCGACTCGGTTCCATTTCTCGGAAGGAATTCCGTACATCATTTCTCGATTTGGGAACAACAAGTCAACAAAACAGTGAAATGGCTTATAAATACACGCTACCATAGCGCAAGCCATGGTTATGAACACCACAACACAGCAGAGCTGTTACTTCTTCTCCCCCGAAAAAAATCATTTCAGAGAAAAAAATACATCTCTCTTGATACAATACTCTTGGCTCCCTCCGTGAAAGTAAATACGGTCGGATTTGGGAAAACGGAGAAATTCTCAATTCTTTCTTGTGCGTTCGCGGAAGAAGGCAGAAAATTTTTCCTGCTTTCGGTAAACAAACTTATACTTCCTTTTGAACTCACTTTGTATCCTCATCATCAACTCTACTTATGTATATATCTAGGAAAAACTAGGATGAGCTCTTTTTTCATCATCTATCCATATCCAATCCTCAATCCTTCCATTCAACTGTACAATACTCACTATCTTCTATTTTCCTTTTTTCGTCATTTAGGAACAGGATGGAGGACCAACGCACAAGGAAGAGAGTCCCCTGAAGCAGGGTACACTTATTTATTTTCTCTTTTTTATTCTGGGGAGAATATGAGCATCAAAGATGGTAACATGAGGAATGAAATGACAAGAGCCATGTCGTAGATATGTAACCATCACACTATTGTGCTGGGGAATTCCTTCCTAACTCTATCGATACATATGTCCATCGCAGTCGAGTCCAGTCCAATCCAGAGCAAGATAGCAATGTTACTCTTTGATGGGAAATGATGTCGAGTCGATCCCTGACTAACCAAAGCAACCCTGAACATGCGAAAAAAATATACATTCCCATTTTCCCTCGAATAACAAGTCATGGTTACGAGAAGAGGGCACTAGCAAGGAACTAGCGAGAGGGAAATCGATAGAAGGCAGACAAGAAGACACACACAGAGTGAAAAAAAGTTTCCTTTTTCACGATAATTCTCTTTCCGCTCCTCTCCCCTTCCGTATCTAACAACGCAATAAAGAAATTATCCCCTCATAAAATAAAGTTTATCACACCTAAAAAACTAAACTCTCTTTAATTCTACACCGATCCAGAACAAGAAACTCAGAAGCTCAGAGAAAGAGCACTAGATAAGTTCCACGAAACACGGAGATTGGAGAAAGCAGGGAAAGAGCAAAAGCAACGTGTACTAAAAGTTCTTGTCCGTATGCACAAAATTCTCACTCGAACTCTTAGCCCTCCCCCGCCTTTTTCCTTTTGCAACAATAAATAAGAAAGGAAGGAAAAGATAATAGGTAATTTCACGCAGGAGGGGAGAACACGAGGAGAAAGGCCCTTGTTCGGGGAAAAGAATGGTTCCATTATTATGGTCGGACATCGACACGTGTCTAACTTTAAATCCTTTCTCTTCCCTACCCCCACAAAAATAATACGACATGACATGGCATGGTTGGCTTGGGACGGATCGTTTAGATTGGTGTATGGTCTCGTTTCGCTAGGCCCAGTCTAATGTTAGCGTGGATTCGAGTCGGTGAAGTTGAATGGCAGAGACAGAACAATATGGATATTTAGGATTTTACTTTTTACGCACCGTCCTCTCACTCAACTGATGAGTGTGCCCTTATCCATTCGACGTAGTTTTAGGACGATCTGGATCTGGCTGCGTAAAAGTACGCCACATTTTTACAAAAAGGATGGCGATGATTATGTTCATGATCATGGCCATCTTTATATTCCGCACTTTTCTCCCTTTAAACTGGCATGAAAATACGATGGCCTTTCCCATTACCAAACCATTCGCTCTAAAATAATAGCCGAGTTTCATAGCCACTCTTGATCTTTTATATATTTTTTTCCTAGGAAGTTTGAACTTTTTTTTGGAATGAAGCAAAATGGATGTACGCTGTACGATACAAAAATAGTACGTACTTTAGTTCTTGCGTAGGTACCAAACTACTACTTGGATATGGTAAGTACGTTATGCAATTGAAACTTGGAAAAAAATGCCGTTAATGACTATATAAAGAAACCAACAGTTGCTACTGCTCCTTTCCCCATTCCATTATTGGCATAAAAACGACAATACCACCAGCAAAAGTTTTTTCGCCGGGTTAACTCGAGAAAGTGCTGGCAATCCAGGATTCAACGAGCTGTAGTCGTAACTTTTTGCCCTTTTCCGGCTTCCCCCTTTTCCTTTCTTTCAAGAACTCTTTAGTATTTTTTTGCTGCTTCACTCCCTCTCTCTCCTTCGTTTCGTTACACAGTCAAACACTTAACGACATAAATGAGAAAGTGCTTTTAGTTGGAGGGAGAGAAAAGTAAGTATGTTTGCCGTTCGCAAAGAAAAATAAGGAGACGAAAAACTTGGCCAGAGAAATGATCACTTTTTTTCTCGTGAAGGAAAGAAAATGAAACAAGCTCATGGGCCAAGCCAAGCCAAGCCAAACCAGGACAGGCCGGGGCAGGCTAGGCCACGTCATCAAGCATTTTCTTTGAGCATAGTTTTGGCATCATAACACCAAGCAATTTTCTCTTGAGTTGGAGAGGTGGTGGTGGTGGATGTGGATGGCGAATTCCTGGAAAAAAGTGGAGAACAAGAAGTTTTTTTGCCGGAGTAACTTTTTTCCCACACAAAGTTCCTTTCCTCTTCGGAGGATTCGGTTACGCACATGATGAAACTTTCGGGGAGAAAATCTATTGCATCTCTGCAAAAAATAGAATCATGATTTTTAATCTGAGTCCGTATCATGTATAAACTTAAGAAACGAAAGAGTGGCTATGGATGTGAATGGATACAACAATGGGCTGATGGAAAGTGAAATCCTTGAGAACCTTCACGGTTGAGGGAGGAAGACCAGGCCCCAGACAGCGGTGGCCACGCCGCATGAAGATACACACAGATAAAAAAGGAGAATCTCCTTTTCTGCTTCTTTTTCTCGTATGAATCCGTGGAATGAAAATGAGAGAAAGAAAGGGAAATAGAGAGAGAGAGATAGATACTTATTGTGAAACCTCCTATCTCTCTTCCTTTTTAATGATAGTCTCGTCATCATGGTCCCTTTCCCAGGGAGGAATGCTTTTTCCCCTTTATTTCATTACCGTCCTTCGTTTAAATGCTACGATGTAGCGTATAACGATGTAACATCCTTTAGATCGAGTCTGAAGGAGATTGCTGCTGGGTGAGATGCGTAAAAGGACTGTGGATGAAATGAGTTCTCCCCCATTTCTTGAGCCCTCGAGAGCCTGATTGTGTACCACACATAGTCATCATCATCGTCATCATCAACATCAACAATCCAGAACCAGAAGCAAAGTAAGAATATAGGAATGAAAGAAACGACTAGTGGATAGACCAGCCAAATAAACATCTTGGCATTTACAGTCGCGCTCCATTATACACTCGGTCGACTCCACCCGCCTTCATTCCTTTCCCTCCAGCAACACCAACGCAACTGATTTCCATCCGATAAAGGAGGGAAAACCAACAAAGTGCAACTGCGGGGAGGAAAAATCTTATCTCAAAAATAAGAATGAAACTCGCTCTTATTGTCATGTGCCATTTTCCCAGATGTCGATCTCGGTCTCGATCTGATTCGATGCGGGGTTGATGTGTTATTACAAAGTTCTTATTTACTTCAGACATGTTTTTGGGGCGAAGTGTTCCACTTCCGTTGGATTTATTTTGAACATTCTCCCCCGTCCAGAATGAATAGATCCGTTCTGGAGATAACGAAGCAAACCAGTTCAAACGGGAAATCATATTCAGACTACGAGGCCGTCTTGCACTGGTATGGTGTTTAGCGAAAGTTCCAATGGATCATTATTGTTTCTGCAACCTCGAAAAGTACATAAGCCCTCGCGTTACATGCGTTTTAGGTGAAAGTTGTAATATTCCGCGAGAACACTTTTCCACTGCCACAATTAGACAGCCGCCGCTGCCGTCAGACTATTCATGAGAACTTTTTTCCACCCTACCACAATCATCCTTGACTTCACTTGCTCAAGAAGAGGAGGTATAGGAGGTAGGTACATTAAGCATTTTAGGAGTGGAGTGGAGTGAGTGGCAAATAAAAAATGAGGTCGGCATCAACATAAGCAGCGGGAGAAAATGCCTCTCATTTTTATACATCGTCTCTTCTATACTCAATTCCTCACAATGGAAAATTGCCATCCTTACTTTTATACGACTAGATTCTTTCATCCCTTCAGGACAGAGGAAAAAAAGTTTTTATTCGTGGAAACCAGAATCACACTGAACTAACTCTGCGGTTATGTCACAAAAAAACAGGGAGAGGTGGGTAGGCAGTGGGCACAAAGCGTCTTTTGTGAGCAATATTGTACACACACTGTGATCGTTTTTTACTTTACTTACTTACTGAAGTACCAGCAGTAGTCGCAGACAGAACATACCATACCACCAAACTACATCACCATTATTCAGCATCAGCATGCACGGATATAAAAGATAAGAACATTCATTATAGCCACTCCACTCCACCTATCCAAATAAAATGTTATGCACTTTTCGTAGAAGTAAAAAAATCAAAGGAGGATCGAGGAGAAAAAAATATCGAGATTGCTGTCTAAGAACTTTCTCCTGTTTTTCCCTTTCCTCGGTAGAATTTTCCCTTTCCCTGAACTGAGCTGGAGCTGAAATCCCACTTTATAGGAATTCTCCAGAAGCAGCAGCAGTTGCTTGGATGGGTTGGGTGGTTGAGTAGTAGTTGGTTTTTGGCAGCTATGGAATAGCAAAAGCTAGCACGCAGCAAGCAAAGATCGAATGCAGGGCAGGGGAGTCTGGATCGGGATCTGGAGTCGGAGGGTTTTTATGGGTCCTGCTGGCTCCTGCCACTGATGTTGTTATTACTTTTGGGTACAACTGTTCGACAGTTAGCAGAACCAACATGGAGAAATTTTTCAAGCTGACTGCCTAGTGCTTGGTTCCTTTTTTCAGTCCTCCCAATCCCAACTCCATTCTTGTGCAGGAATAATAAAACATTTTTGTCCTTTTCTTTTCGCTGAGGTGAGTCATTCCATTCATTGGATTGGCTAAGTAGATGGTTGAATGGATGGAGAAAGTGGAAATGATGGAAAAAGGAAAAGTGAAAATAAAAAAAAACAAGTTTGGTCTGTTCCAGGGGCATTTCACTTTATTCATTCGGAGCATTAAATCGTTTGAACTATACGTCCAACCAAGTTGTTGGATTGACAGAGTGCCACCAGCAGCACCATATACACCCGTGTCATATGGACTTGGCGTGGTCTGGTTGAATAATCGATTTCACTTCCGTAGACTTTTTTCCAGATTCACACCTAATCTCGGAGAGCCATGATGGAGCATGGAGTGTTTTTCTCCAGAAGTCTACCAGACAGAGAACAAAACACCAGACATTAGAGTGGAGAGCACGAGCCGACCTAATCCTAAACAGCATCAACCACCAACTCGCAGTCTGGCTGGAAAGGGAAGACCTTGGAATGTACTATAAATATGAAACAATGAAGATTGAGCTTGTTAGTCCGAGGAAGCGTAAAAATGACACAGGGGACAGGAAAGCACGGAACGTTATTCATTTTTATCCCCACTCTCCCGAGAGTTGGTCATAGGTGAATAAACTTCAGACGATATGGGAAAAAAAGTTTTTTTCGACTCTCAAGTCTGTCTTCTCCCATGACCCAGGGTGGAGTGTAGATGTAGTAGTGGTGGTGGCATTTCTAGTACTCCCTCCTGCTCAAATATGGACAACAGGAACTGGGGAGAAAAAAACTTTTCATTGTTTAATCCTCTTATAGGACGGGAAAGGATGCGCCTGTGGAATTCATAATAATTCCTGTACTGACTCAGATAGGTCTCCACTCTACTCTAGTGGGAGCTGCGGAAGTGGTGAGGGAAAAATGTACAAGAGAAGCTTTACAGCTTTACGTATCAAAACCCACTACAACGGAATAAGGTCGAAAAGTCAAGAGAAAATTTGTGGGGGACTACGAGCAGACTGTTCCATGAACTCATATCTGCATGCCGCCACGTGCTGTGATTATGAATTATGGAGGGATTAAGTAGTAAGTATGAATGAGTAGAGCAATAAGTGCAATAATTTTTTTTTGCAATAGCAATAAACCTATATCAATAGAAGTGCGAACGACTTATTAGTCAATGCTCTCTGAAGCACACACACGCGCTCCACTTATCAATTGTAATGATACTTTATGCTTTTGATTTGGCGTGTTTATCCAAAATTTAATTGCGGATGGATGGCTGGCAATCAAATTGTTCCTGGAAATCGACTTGGTAAATGTAAATACTAATGGGGAATTTCACGAGTGGGGAACTGCGTTGCCCTATTAGAAAAACTCCTGACAGTTGGAAATTCCACTGAAAGACAGATAATATGCAATATGAGTAATGTAAATTAGGAAATAATTTAAATACACCTCCAAGGGGTGGATAGGTCTGACCTAATTAAGTCACTCTTAAATAAATAGTAAGCTGTTGCTCATTATCAAACAAGGATTTATTGGCTTGGTGCAGTAGTTTTAAGTAGGAGGCTAGTAATTAGTAGCTGACATGAAATCTGTCAGTATACAAAGGGGCAATCTGTTCTCCTTTTGGCACGACGATGGTGCCGTAGAGCCTGCAATCATCAAAATGTGGCCCCGGTCCAAAGCTCTTCATTCTCAGTAGAGGGGCGTCGATCTGGTTGACCCTATAAGAGATAGTCTTCATTAGATCCTGAAGGCACTCTGGCACGGGCACATCGGGCACTTTAGAGCAAGCCTTTTCAAGGTCTTGCATACAACTCGCACCCGGTTCCGTGACAACTTTGCAGCACTCACCATTCAAACATTGCGGGCCCATTGCGACCGTCACGGAGCAGTTCTTCTTGGTCTTGTCGGAGCAGCCCAGGTGTATACCGTACTTATTCCGGAGTCCCATCAACGCCGACATTTTCATTTCCGCGCTTCTCCTCAGCTCCGCCGGAGTTGGACGGGGTTCAACCAAAAAGTACTCGAAGGTCTCGTTGGGACCTCTATTCACAGGAGCAAACATTCTCCGGAGCTCCTCAAGTTCTGGCATCATCATGTTCTCTTCGTTCCGTTCTCTCATCTGAGCAGCCAGCCACTTATCCTCCTGTCGCACCCTCATTTCTTGTCCTTGCAACCGGATTTCATCTTCCCTTTGGTACAGTTCCTGTGCCCACAAGTCCTCGTTGGCCGCACGTTCCTCCTGCATCATTTGGAACTTGAGACGACGCCATTCTCTTGCCTCCTCCCGAAGTCGCTTGATCTCCTTCCGTTGGAACATCACTTGCCTCAACAATTTCTCCCGGACCGCTCTATCATGAGCACAATCTACGTGCGCCTTTTCCCATTGTCTTGCTTGCTGCTGGTATTGATCTTCCATCCACTCCTGATTCCTCTCCTCATCTTTCATTGCCTGTTTCTCTTTCTCCTTCCATCTTTCCAAGCGAAGTCGCTCCAGCTCAGCCTTACAGATTTTGTAGCTCTTTTGGAGCTTCCGGATGTCGGGACATGGGCATCCACAACAGTCCTTGTTTACTTCTATGTCTGGGATTGGACGGGGGATTGGAGTTCGGTGAGTTTGTTGACGACACGGTCGGTTCCAGAAGTTGGTGTGACATGCATTTTGGGGTCGCTGAAGCCGGGGAATTGGTGGTACTGGAGGTGGTCCTGGAGGGCAACATTGTCTCAAACATTTTCTGAAGACTCTTCCTCCTCTCGTCGCCGTATATTTTGAGGTGGACCCTCCACCGGTGTAATAACTACTACCACCATTTCTGTTTCCACTGGTGCCCTCAGTGGTAGTCAGTTCACTGGATTCAGTTGGCATCACAAAGGACACGATAGGCCAGCTACTAGCTACTTCACCGCCTTGGTCTTAATTTATACTAATAAACCATCAAAACGAATGTATCTCACAAAAATTTTGACTCCGTGTTCATCGATAGCACGTGAGAGCGAACGTCGTGTTCAAATCAATTTTCCCATGTCTGCGCTTTCCAACATTCCAAGATTTCAATCCATCAAAGAGAAACCTTTGGGATTAATTTTATTTTTGCAAGGGATATGTCCAAGTCCTAGGCGACTCGGCGTATAGATATTTATAAAAATAATCCACGGCTAATTTTCGCTCGCAATTTCGTGAAGATGCAGTCAAAAGATGCTGCTATGAAACAATTTATTTATTCATGAGTTTTCTTTGTTCTTGCCCTGGAATGTGTAAAATGCGCAAATAATATTATTTATTTGTTTGGATCGAAGTATCGAAGATACTGAATGCTCACTCAGTCCAGCAAACTGTGTGAAGACGAGAATAAAATAAGTGACATGAATCTGAACTTGATAGAATAACAAAAAGTAGCGCTATTTAAACTTTACAACTGTGTAGCTTCAGAAGTGATCCAGGACGAACAAGAATGTCTGGCGACATGAATAAAGAACCGAATGCTGAGGGGAACGTCGTTCCAGTTCCAGCGAAACGACTTCCACCCTTGCCTCCGGAGGTGTGGGCAAGGATTCTCGATTACATTAATGATCCAAAGGACATCTACGAGTTGGCGTTAGTTAATCGATTGTTCCAGTCATTGATGTGGGAGAAGCCTATTGAAGATCTGATGTTTTTCGATCTCCTTCCTCACCCGACTTTCCGATCGATGTTGGATCCTGGGAGGATCCTCCGTCTACAGACTGTATGCCCAAAATGGGAGCGTGCTATTCGCGAGGATTACAAAAAGCGTCCTGCTCAGCTATATCCACATGGATGATTCCATCTTCTGCGAGTGCATTGGCTCCAGGGTGTGCTTGCCAGCACTGAAAGTTTACCCTAATCAACAAACCTTATCCTCACTGTTGGAAAAGCTAACTGAATGTAGGGAAACCCCACTTTTCGCTAAATACCTCAAAATACAAATCGGTGGAGCAACTGTAGCCGAAATCGACAACTTCAGCAACAAGATTGTGAGACTCTTGAACTTGGTGGGGAGAGACGTTTGGATGATGGATTGTTGCTTTGGACGGAGCAGTAATGCCTTCAGAGTTGACAGAGTCTTCCGGATAGTTAGGAATTGGTGCGCCCTCATCCCAAACCTGAAGAGCCTGGGAGTCTTCGCAGTTTCGACTAACACCTTCCCCGAAGCCAATATCGTAAATGCCGATAACAACATCGCGTTCCCTCACATGCCCGAATTAGAGCAGCTCCGATTTGATGACATTTCTCCGGAACTTATGGCGCGTATAGCTGACTGCGCGCCCAACATCCGCGGTCTCCATATCAAGTCCATCAACATACAAAAGCATGAGTCTGCCATCCGCTCCTGCCGGAATCTGGAGAAGCTCAAGATTAAAGTCAATAATCTCCAAACCTTGGCGTCAGCTCTAAGGGGCGTCAACCCCAATCTCAAATGTATCAACCTGACGAGCTTCTCAGCAAAATTCACTGCCAACGGACTATTCCGAATTTTGGAGAGGCTCCCCAACCTCGAAACCGTGATCATAGGAGGAGAGGATTTGAATTGGAAGCCGGCGTCCGACAGCTACCTAAACTTGAGCAATGTCAAGGCTTTCAAGTGCGTGTTGAGGGCCGAGCTTTCCACCATTGATTTTCTACTGAAGTGCTCGACCCTGGAGAAGATTCATCTTCACTTGCCATTGTATTATGATGCGAGGCCCAAGATCAACTTCAACATACCGGACCCCGAGGAAACCATAAAGATCAAGGGGTTCGTGCGCAACATGTATGAGTCAAACATTTGGAAGATTTTTAAGAACCTGAAGACAGTGGAGATTCGCCTGGGCGCGGTGGAACCAACGGTGTGGAATCGATTGGAGCCAAAGGATCTCCCGCCCGTGGTGGGAATCGGTGATGAAGTGACGAGTTTTGTCGAGTGGTAGTAAAGTGATATTGAATCAATTCGTTTCAAACATAATAAAATTATTCTGAATAATGCTTTCATACAATAATATTTCCGTCAACTCGATGATAAAAGATTTGATTTGTTCGATTCACGTTTCAAGAAGAAAATAAAATTATGATTATTTGGGCGATCCTTAATCTGCATGCATTTTTATCAATTTATTGATACGTACATCATTCCCCTTAAAAAAATCATGGGCGGACAAGATGCGCCAAAGTTCACCTAATACAATGGACAAAAACGAACCCCACAAGAAAAAAATGTTTTTGAATTGAGATGAGAATCAGCAACAAAATCTAATGCGAATAACAAGTTTCAGCCATGATTCAGAACCATTATCATAGGATTATCCTACTCCATTGTTTGGTTTCGAAGTCAGGTCCCACCTAGCTCACTTCCTGCTAGAGAGAATGTAAGTACTTACTTGGTATTATCTGGTGCCCTTTACCTCAACACACAAAAAAATCTGATGTAGGTAGGTAGATAAAAGGGGAAATCATAAACATGTGCATAATATCTCGCGTACCTACATACTTCTGATATTAAAGTACATACTGCGAATTC
>JAHZNH010001885.1:0-10945 GCA_027744355.1 Tyrannoseira gladiata | reverse complement strand
TCCTTCATTGTATTTTTTTGGGGGGGATGAGTTCGTTCTTGGAAAGGAGAAATGCTCTGATCAAGCAGTCTCGTGGCCAACATATGAAATTTAACGATGTATTGGAAACTAAGTATGATGATTATGACTAGAATGATGACCGCCACTTGGTAAGCAGGGATGCGCGTTTGTGTCATCTTTCCCGTAGATTATTGTATTATTTTTCATTCAATAAACCCGATCCATTTGCATGAATGAGGCGGTGCATAAATAGACCCTTTTACAGGAGCGGTGTGGTTCGGTGTGTGGGGCGTAAATATAGGAGGACATTTTTCATCACAAGTGGATTTCTTGGGAAAATGAAAAGCTACGGGGAGGCTGGTTGAAGAAACTATAATATAGTAATATGAAGGATAAGTGCAAAAGGACGGCGGAGAAACACGTTCATATCATTGGATTCGAACTCTTCAAAGCCACATTTTGCCACCAATATTGTCATTTTTGGAATTCTTTTACTTCACACACCCTCACACATGCACGAGCGCATGCACAATTTCCTTATCACGTCGAGGTTTATCACTTTAAAAAAAACCATGAAATCCATTAGAGCAAGGCATGCATACTAAAGGAATGAATAGGATTGAATGTCGTTCTCAGAACTTCTCATCCCTATTTATCTCCGAAATTTTCTAGATTTTTTTAGATACGGAGAAAGTACGAAGCAAAATTTTTGGAAGTGGCATGGCATGACGTGCCATAACCAGTCCACATGGCGATGCATTCCTGTAAAATGTGTCTTTGGCGGTAGTCTCGAAAAAGACTTGCTATTCAGATTATCTTCATGGATGATCTGTGAGGAGATTTCCTCGTTTATTCGATGATCTTTCGTATTGCGTCCGGTTGCTATAAAGTATCTTCCGATGCACACACTCACTCCAATGACTTCCTTTCTTCCTTGTGTTTGAGTCCACATGGACTATATAAATAATATGTATTATGGCGACCTACTTTGTACTTCTATTTGCTCCGATTTTATACTCCTGGTCATCCGTTTGTGGAAGGAACGAGTTTTCAGAAGGTATATTGCAAACGTGAGAGAATCATTGTCTATGAAGTCTGAAGGACACACGTACATTCATCGTCGTCCTATTTTTCATGCCTTTCCAATCGTCATTAATAAGCCCATAGTCGAAGCCTTCACATGGAAGGCACGAATCTTTTTTAAAGTGGGGCACACAAGCGAATATTGATCTTAACGTTGAGAGCATACGAAAATTATTTAATTATTTTTTCCCAAGCAAATTTGATTTGAGAGATATTCGCCCATTTCATTTATTTGAGTGAGTGAAATCACTGGATCTGAATTGGATGCTTGTGAAGTCTCGGCGATCGAATAAAGAAATCCTGTACCAGGTTGACGTTACCACGATGTGGCCAGTAGGACGGCATGATTTCAGCGGAAGAGGCAATTTTCATCCCTTAACAAGAACTAGTTTATTGCTTGACTGCTTTCACGAGAGAGAGGAATGGATGTTCATTGCATGAATGACTTTGTGAAAGAATGATGGGAAATTCTCCGGAGCTTAATACATGATCGGGAGGAAACTTGCATGTCCCCATAAATAGCCCCACTAGTACTACTATGGAATTTACTGTGTTAAAAAGGCAACGTGATAAATTCCTCCAAGCAACAATGCATGTGGCAATCTAACCGTGATGAGAAGTGAACCTGTTTTTTTTGCTTCAAGTACAAGTACATACTGCAGAGAACTGGTGTAGGCTCCTCAGCTTGGGTAATTTCCTCGGAAAGTACATTTCTCTCAAGTACCCCTGTCCACCAAATCAGAACAGAGTGCATATACATATTGGGAAAAGCGAATATTACGTACTAGTTCACCTAAAAATCCTCACGCTTTAGCTGTGCTCAAAGTTCTTGTAAATTGTGTATCTATATTGGCCAATTGTAAAAACTTCTATCCATAAAAAGGGAAATTCTGCCCAATCAAGTGTGGCATTCCTACTGGAAAATGTGTGCGAGCATGAAACTTTCGTTTTCATCATCAACAAAATCAACATCATCTGTGATGCTGTTCAGAGAATCATTGCTGCAGTGGGCTTACCTGAGTAAGAGAAATCAAGGGAAAAGTTTTTCAGCTCTGAACCCATGGACAAGTAACTTCCCACTCATTTCCGGCATTGCATGAATTAGTGATTTGGTACCTGTGTGCCTTATCGTCATCCAATAACTTTGTACCCAGCAACATTTCGCAAGAGAGGTTTAACGCTGGCTTTCCTTGAAACGAATCACAAGTGAAAGAAGTAAAAATACTTAATTAGGTGAAAGTAAAGTTGGCTAGCCTGTGCCTAGCGCTGACAGTCGTAAAAACGGTGCGATTTGTATACCTACGTATTATTTTTGATTAATATTGGCTCTTAAAGATAGACATCAACTCAAGAGCCTTTAGTTGAAGTTAACTAATGAAATCGAAAAACTCTCCAAAGCAGTCGATCGCTTTCATCAATGATATATTTCTGATGTATAAGAATCATTGTGGGGTCCTAATTATCTAACGTAGAGTATTTAATACCTTCCTGGGTCAAGTATTTGACTTTAGCTTTTCAAACTTTTGAAAAGTAGTTGCTAACAAAATTTAGGAATCTATAAGTAGGATAGAAATGTGAAACGAATCACAAGTGAAAGAAGTAAAAATACTTAATTAGGTGAAAGTAAAGTTGGCTAGCCTGTGCCTAGCGCTGACAGTCGTAGAAACGGTGCGATTTGTATGCCTACGTATTATTTTTTGATTAATATTGGCTCTTAAAGATAGACATCAACTCAAGAGCCTTTAGTTGAAGTTAACGAATGAAATCGAAAATCTCTCCAAAGCAGTCGATCACTTTCATCGATGATATATTTCTGATGCATAAGAATCATTGTGAAGTCCTAATTATCTAACGTAGAGTAATACCTTCCTGGGTCAAGTATTTGACTTTAGCTTTTCAAACTTTTGAAAAGTAGTTGCTAACAAAATTTAGGAATCTATAAGTAGGATAGAAATGCAAAATAAAAAATGCCAACAATAAAAAACCATCATTATTAGTTGGTCTAAGAACGGGACTGGAAGGATATCATTTACATGGAACATGGAAGGTAGAAGCTGACTGACTTGTTCGAGTATTGTGAACGAGCTCTTCAATTTCACCACTCGAAACATTTCTGCTTGATGACATCGGCAAAAATCGACGCGTGGAATTAGACCATTAAACTTTTACATTTGGGCTTTGTAATTTTTGAGCCTTTGTGGGAAATCAGGGGAAGGCGAGGGCCTGAAGCAAGGCAAAAGTAGAAGTTGACTGGAAAGAAGTCAAAATAAGCTGGAGACACTACAAAAGAAAATAAAATGGAGTGAAAGGAAATGAAAATTGTAAGGATCCGGCTGGAAACGTTTTCGCGAAGCGTATCTCATATCACTTATATTCTCAAATATTTGCTTTATACATACTCAAGCGCCACACAATATATTCGTATTTCTCCGCTCACCAGTTTGAATGCTTAAGGTACAGCAAACATAAAAGATTGGAAAATGGACGAGTGCAAAAAAGTGAGGGGAACTGATGATGCGGACAAACTATTGTCAGTTTCCTTTCATATTTTTTTCTCTACTCTGCTGTCGTTGTCTGCTTGAAAAAGTCACAACTTTCTTCCTCTTCCAGGGAGTGTGCTGTCTCCTATCCGGTTGTGTGTAAAACCAGGATAATTTTGCCAGGAAGAATTCATACCACAAAAAACCACAGCTTACATTTCACCTTTTTCCACTTTCATCTTTTCTTTGTACCCTAACGTAATAGTTTGTTTGGAAGGAAGGGAAAAATAAAACAAAGAAGTCCTCTTGCCTCCCAAAAGAAGACGGAGAGAAAGACAAAAAGGTTGGGGATGAATACATCGAGGCAAAATACTGAATTAAATTGAGCGCTGACTGAATAACACGTGATGACGCAAATAATGTAGTGAAAATTGAAGGAAAAAACTTTTTACCATGGATGCATAGATGTTCCGTTACAATTGCCTTTTACGTTGCTTTAGTGAAGAGGAAAGGAGGAGAGAGTTGTCGTGTGCTCTCTTCTCGCATTTGATGCAAGCAGGTAACAATATTTAAATTGTCCTTTTGAGGTTGCTTCTTTTATTGGCATTTAGCTCCCTCGATGTGAAATTTCCAAGCGAAGACACAGCGAGCAGACCAATTCAACTTTCCCTTCAAAGACACTTGCAACTTGCGTGAATGGAGTCAAATATAATATTCTCGTGAGTTGATGTTCGTTGAATACAATCGCTTGCAATGGAGTCGAGCACTTATTTTTTCTATTTTGATTCAGCTATTTTTGCCCGGTTGAAAAGGATTTAAGCCCTTCACATTTCTGCAATATTAAGTTGTAACAAACAAAACAGGATCAAAAAAAGGCTGGGAATGAACGCACAAACAACCACATGCTTATAGAGAGGAACACCTTTATAGTAGGAGCGGATTCTCCTTTTCCGAGAAAATGGCTCCCAGTTCTGCATTCAGTTTTGAAATATTGGGACTTCTCAACCTATGATCAAGAGATAGTAATTTTTTCTACGAGGAAAAAGTCAAATCATTACTTTTTTTGTGGTTAGGGAATCGGAACAATTGTACCTCATATGTGGGAGTGAAATACACTCTCGCTTTCAGAGCACCATCACCACATCACTGCTCCCACTAGAAAGAAACTTTTTATTGGTTAAAGGGTTGCAAGCAATTGCTTGCAAAAAATGTGTGCTATATGTATGTATCTGGTACGGAAATTTCACTTTACAAGAAATGACCTGATGTAAACCCCTATAAAAAATGTTATTTTTCTTCTCTGTTTTCTCGCTCTTTTTGTCGGATTTCTTTCCTTTACATTATTCTTCTATTGGAATAAACTTTCCCTCATCATTTCAGTTTGTCAGCGGGTAGGGAAGGAACAACGAGTGATATGTAAGGGATGATGACTTCCAGAAGAAGGAAAAAAAGTTGGACTTCACAGATGAGCCGGTGTTGACGGATATAAATGAACGCACATTTTACGGGTAAAAGAGGAGCAGTGATGATGGTAGCGGTTTATCTTTGTTGTTACTATAGATAATGGCGTCTGTAATGAGTTTTGAAATCCTTTTGCGAGAGAAAAATTGCCCTCACTATCTACAAAAAATAATCCGTCCGAGTCATTATCGGTATTTTCAAGTTGGATTATGATTCCATTTATTTCTAGTACTAACTAGAGGTAGACACTGCCGAAAAAACTGGAACAAAATTATTATCATGTTAGACTCGGTATGGACTTGATGCAAGGCTTTGATATAATTCACCGTAATAAAATTATACTCGTGCGCTTAAGCCTCTGAGCTCTCATTTGTTAGCTTGAAGCGGTCTGGGTCAGGATATGTACGAGTTGGTAATGGTTATTGTTAGTTTTAGGGTTGAGAGGTCGCATCTGATGGAAGTTAGGTGGATTCAATAAATCACTGCGAAAGCGAAGACAACAGTAGCAGCAAGATTAAGGAAAGACGTTGTTGGCTTCCGAGGAAATCTCACTCATTCAATGAAATGCTTGTCTGGAGAAATAGACTTTCTACTTATCGTTGTGGCTACATGAGGCATGATATTTAGGTCAATAGAAGCAGAGCGACTCTGGTTAGTTGCTTTAGAAGATACGGTGGTACACTTATACTTTCCACGGACCTACCCCTGCTCTCAAGTGAATCGCTACGGGGATCCACATTCGCATTTACCTCTCCGCAAGGAATGAAGAACTTTTCCCTGGGAAATATTGGAAAGCTACCAAATCATTCATTAATTCACCCTTCTCCTCCTCATTCCGTTTTCATCCTTCACTACGTCTTCCTTCACCTTAATCCGAACTGCAAACTTTCCGACTCAGCATGAAACTATAAAGCACGTAAATTCCAGGTTGGGAAGGTTCATTACAACTTAATGAGTCTTTACTTGTGAGAGTTGTAGAATTTATTGCATGGCTTGGTGTGGTTTACTCTGAAGATGGATAGTGGGCGCCCGTTCGATTTCCTATTATTTCTAAAAAGGAATGGGAATGTGAAAAGTAAAAGCCCATCTAAGGGAGAATATGCACACCGTTTTATTTTCTTGATATCAAGGCCACATGAAGATCTGACGCCTCAGAGGATGGAACTAAAAACTCAAGTTTCGAAAGTATGCCATTATCTGTCAGCCCGGGAAAATACTTGAGGGCAGGATGATGATTGTTTTAAAGTAACTGCCGTTCCAGTGAACTCTCCACGCGGAGTCACCACATCATTTCCATTTTACGGTCCACAAAAAAGATATATTGTGGGGGTTTGATCACAAGGTGATCCTAAGCACTTGGGGAAAGCACATAAAAGGCTGTACTTTTTTCAGAAGTAGCAAGTGCAACTGAACATTATGCAGTCCTTGAAGTTTCCAAAATGCTGTCGTTTCTCCAAAAGAGAATTTCTTTTTCGCTTATTCGTCCAAAGAATCAGAGTATAAAGGTCAGGGAAAAGGCGGCAACTTTTGTGGTGCGCCATGCCAAAAATTATTTCCAGTTGATGAAGGTAATGACAATCATGATAACTCCAAAGAAGGATGCCAAATTATAAAAGGGATAAAGCCAAAAAGGAAACGATGATTTTTCGTCTTCCTCCCACACTCCCTCTCATTTTTATTCTTTCTAGGTTATTACTTTTATTATTATCGTGGCTAGGACGGATGCAATAAACTCTTTTCAAAACAAATATTCATTGCCAGACCGTTGAGCTAACGATACCACTAATTTTTTGTTCTCAGCTCACATATGGACCATTTTACAGTGCAGAAGGTTTTATGGGCGTGTGCGGAAGAAGAAAGTACAGTTGAGCGGAGAAAGTAGAGCGAGAGAAGAAAAGAGAAAATGGAAATAAGTAAAGCCTTAATTTGGCTTTAAAAAGTGCCTTCATTATTATGTTTCTCTGGTTTTCTATTCATCGAATTTCCAGGCCCCAAACATGGAGCCTTTTTCATGTCTTCGTAGATTTCGTGGAAAAAATTGTTATTCTGTTAGGAGCGCCACAATAGTGTTTTCTCGGCGCTGTATTGAGTTTCATTAGGGAGGAATTCACTGAAAATATGTATTATGCTGATGCTGATACTCGATAGGTTTTTAGCGAGAAGATTCAGCAGGCTCGTGAGCGTATCCGTTGAAAAGGAACGTCTATTTTTGGTAATGATTGCTTCTATTCAGCTGATTCAGTGCCTACCTCTAGGTGCCCTTTTTTATTGATTTGCCTAGGAAAAATGAAAGGATAAATTAAAGCGCTATTCGAATGTGGAAATGCTACAAATAAGACAATGAGACTAGAGGGTTTCGATGAAAAAAAACGTGAGAAAAATGAGATGGCGAAGACAGAGAGCATTCAATAGTTTAAGATTACGCGAACAAGAATGTATTATTCGATGCGAACTCGGTGAATTTGATTAGATGAGGGGAGTTACAGGAATTCTCACTGTAGCGATTGAAAGAAAAATGCTTGACGTGGGGAGTTGTACTAATGCATTCATGGATGAAAAATGTGCAATGGTAAAAGGTGTTCTTCCCTTCTCTGATTCCATTATTCTCTTGTTTTTATTCTTGCAGATGAGGGATTTCTCCGAATGTCTCGAGGTGGAGAGGCATTCGGGCGTCGTCCGCCGCCACCGCCGCTCATCCTAAATCCGCCACATTTGTCAACACAACCTCCTCCTCGACAGTTTCCTACTCCTTTACCATTTCCAAAAGAGAAAGGAAGACTGCCGACGATCCCTCCTTCTCAGCGAAATGATCAGATTTCCTCAAGTGGGGAGAAAGGTAGTTTGGAAAATGTCAATAGCAATCTTGCCAATCGAAGCCATAATCGCAACAGAGGAACAAAGTCTGATGTAGATAAAGTGGGAAGTGATGAGGGTGTAAACGGTGGCCTCAAGCCAACTGGTCCAGACGCTAATGGACACCAGCCATCCAGAGGATTGGAGAAAGACGTGAATGGAGTGTTCTCCAAAGTTTCACCAGCCGTGTTGAATGGCGGCGGTGGCACTTCTGGTAGCTCCTCATCTTCTGGTGGAGACCCAGGGGCCGAGTCCGATGCACATCCTCTGCTTGGAATAACCCCTGCCGCCCCTGGCGAAGCGTTCGATTTCAATCCCATCCTATCCAACCCTGCTGTCACTCGTATTTTAGCAGGCAGTTCCGGAAGAATTCCCCAATGGGAGCCCGCACTTCCAGATCTCCATGGTAAAAATATACATTGAAGATATATATTAGCTTAGCGTTTCTCCCCCTCCCTTTTTTTATTATTCTATTATTTCATGATAGATTCCTATCAGCTATTGCATCAGCTAACTCTACCATTCCCATGTAAATAAATGTCACCCTCCAACCTAACCAATGCAAACGACTCCATCCTGTGTCCTGCCAGTCGTTTTAAAATTGTAGAGCTAAAAAACTGAATTGCGATATTTTTAAATAAGTGAATTCTATTCGAGATGCTAAGATATTTTTTTGTCTATCTTGAGCAGTGTGCAGTGTCTTGTCAGTAGGATTTGATGGTTAACACCTTTCTCTAATGAAATTCTTTTCATTCATTCATTCATTTCCATTCATTTGGTCTACTTTTCACAGAGATCATTCCGGATGTCAACTATACGACCGAAGTGATGGGGAACAGAGGTTACCCCCACGGACAAAGTCCCTCACAACACCAGTCATCGTCTGTTGGAGACAACCTGAACTCCGCGTCCACTCCAGGTGGTAATCCTGGAGGTACTCATAGCAGCTCTAGTGGAATAAGCAGTAGTAGTGGTAGTTCAAATAGTAATAGTAATAACTTATCAGGAAACACTGGCCATGGTGCTGTCTTCAACCCGAAGAACCCCGTATTTGTGCCATCACCTGTCAGTTCCAAGGGTTCATCCACGATGTACAACATGGATCAACTGACAAATAACATCGCCATTCCTAAGCACACGCTGCCAAACCCCAGTAACCTTGCAACTTCCCGGAGCACAGTGCTCGATGACGGAAGCGAGAGCAGTGGGAGCAGCGCTAGTAATATCAACAATAATTATGGAGGAAATTCCCAGGGTAGTAGTGGTGTCAATAACGGGGGGATTGGCGGCTCCAGTTTGGCCGACGATTTAGACAGAGAAAATAGTGGTGGAAATAGTCATCATGATCGTTATCCGCCAACTTCTGGTAGTGTCGGCTCAAGCAATCATTTGGATGGAAGCCGAGGGGAAGGAGGAGGGGGTCCCTACTTTTATGATGAGGATGAATCTGGGCTTGCTGAGGATTCTGCGAGGAGTCATGTCGCTGCTGCAAACCCTGGCGATGTGCAAGGCAAGCGAGGTATCTGGAAGGAGACGACGGGCTTGGGGCATGCTGGCCAAGAATCCTTGGATTCACGTGATGAAAATGGTATGAGTCCTCCTTGTTACCCATCAACTCGACTTCCATTTGGCCTGACAATTCTCTCTGACCCTAATATTGCATTACTTATATCGAACCTATATGACATTGTTCCTATTATCTGTAACTAATAACCATAACCATCAGGCTCTTCGAAACTGTATCAGTTTTTAAGTCGCTCTCCATTTTCTGGTCAATCGCTGTCATTAACGGTTATTGCTATACCTTACTCTATCCGAAAGGCGTTGTCGCGAAAATATGAAAGAAGAAATTTTCGGACGTTGATCCTATTAAAAGTGGAAACAACCAGTGAAAAAAAAACGATGCCTCCAACCAGCCAGCCTACCAACCCACTGTTGCTATTGAAAAATCGAACCTAAGCCTCCAAAGTGGATCCATAAGCTCCTTTTACCAACGTTTTTTGAAATAATATATTTTTGTGGCGAGGCCATAACCCCATTTTTGGAACCCACACAGAGACATAGCATAACATTGAATTCTTCCCAATTCCAGAAAAGTCTCTCCTTTACTGTGCGACTTCCCCATAAAAATTGTTCAGTCCCAATACAATGCCATGCATTCGAGCATTCTCCCCAGCTAAGTAGTTACTGTTACTGTCAACATCATACCCATCAACATCGCAGGGGCTTGGTGGCGGTTGTGTCAGGCTCCAACCAGCTCCCGGATAACTTTGATGGCTGTGTGGCTGTGACGGAAAGACTTGCGACATCATTGCGTAAAGATTCATCCGCATGTGAAGCCACAATCCATTATGGGGTTTTTGCATGGGAACTACTGCCAGTTGTTGGTTGGGGTTGATGCTGTTGTCATTTTCTGTAGCTGGTTAACTTTTAAAAATATTCTTTTCGTACGTTTCGCCATTTAATGGGATCATGCATTCGGAAATTATAGGGAAAAATTGTTTGCGAGCGGTAGTAATACTTATAACAGCGGGATGCTACACGATTTGACTTTCCCTTTGAAAAATATATGATTTCCTCATTTCCGTTCTAATGCAAAATATCATCTTTAATGATCCTTTCAGGGCCGAAGTACATCGTTTGCGATGCTTTGTGTGGAGGTAAGTATACTTATTTTCGAAAGCGGTTTACAAAGCCAAGCGTATACCCACTCCATGTTTGTTACTTCATGCGATTCTCTTGTATTTTTTATAGCCTGGAAGCATCAGTGCAAGCTAATGGGTAAGTAGATTTTTTTTATATCTGCAACCTTGTGCACACTTCATAGTTTCTATTAAGTATTACTACATGTTTAGTTAGTGCCCCGTATTCGATTTTGTACGACCCTGTTCAAACTCAAGTGCAAAAACTGTGAGAGTATGTGGAAATTAAATACAATTACATGCACGTGTGAGAGAGTATCTTGAATCGGACTAATATTTCGTCCCTTTGATTACGAGATGCTTTCAAAGCCTATGCGAATTTTAGCAGGGTGTTGCTGAAGTCGAACGGTGCACTAATTGCCATTT
>JAHZNH010001884.1:0-14935 GCA_027744355.1 Tyrannoseira gladiata | reverse complement strand
GTGCCGAATATTCGTGGACCACTTTATGCCCGACTTCCATTTGCCCATCAACCGCCTAGAACCCCTATGTCTATGCAAAGTGACGTGTATGGTACTCCTCCTGCGACCCCTCAACCAGTTGATTCTATTCCTCAGTCACCTATGGCGGCACAAGGGAGGCCATTTGAGTCTGAAACCAGTATTGGTGGTCCGTCCGTTCTTCATGATCAATTTAGTCATAACAGTCCTTTATCTCAAGCAACAGAACCAGACGGCAGGCCAAGTTCTTCCCCTCAGACTCCTGAGGCCAAACAGCATTTACGAGGCCTTCTGCAAAGAAACCAAATCAAAAGGTTGGAACAGGAACAAATGCCTCAACAACAGGGTGATATGTCTTCGCAAAACCGTCCACCGTGGTCACACCAAGTTGATGATCCATCAAAAATTCATGCTATGGTCGCTTCTCCAGATGGACAGCAACAAATCTCACAGAGATTGGCAATGTCTGGTGAATTCCGTCAGCCTCTTTTACCAGCTCATGTTCGTATCCCGATGAATGTTGCACAGCTATCTCCAGGAGCTGGACAACAACGACCTTCTATGGGAGACTTTCGTCTGGGTTCTCCTAATATGGACCCAAGAGCCCGAATTTTGCTTCAACAACAACACCGTGGAACATTGGTGCAACAACACCTCGGGCAACAAAGGACTCAGTTCCAACAATTTCCTCCAGGTGCTGGTCCGTCAAGCTCTTCTCAAATTCGAAATTCACTCGATCCATACGATCACTTGGTTATGCAGCAGCAGCAACAACAACATCAAAGGATGCCTGTTTCTAGTCCTTCCATGTTAGCGCAACAGCTTGGAAGGCCATTGACTGGACCTGGTCAAAGTCAGGTGGCGGTGAATTCGCCGCAACTAACTCCTCATCATAATCTCCATTCCTCTGTAACCGGAATAGCCACCGAGGTACATCACCAGCAGCACTCTCCAATGGTTTCTTCGGTCGTGACTACCACTCCGGATGGTCCACCAGCAGTGTCACCCGCTTCCGCAGCAATGGCTGATCACCAAGAACTGCCGGAAGAAGTGACTGAAGAACTCGAAAAGCTGGAGCAAGAGCACAATAGTGAACATGGTGTCGAGGGAGAGTCATCCGAATTAGCTGACCTAGGAATGGACGATGATGAGTTATTAGGAATGGGCGATGACTTTAACATTCTTGAGTACGCGGACTCTGAACTTGATGATGTCGTTGGTGGGGAAAAGACCAACATTCTGGATATCCCTGATCTGGAAGAAGATGAAAAGGATGAGGGTAGAAAAGATGATGGAGATGTAAAAGATGGTGACAAGAAAGACGATTTTTCCAGTCTAACATCAAAATCTTCATCGTCCATATCAAAAGTAACGGATGCCATTGGGGGACCAACTAGTGTTTCTCATATCTTATCCCCAACAAATCCGAACTTTATGCATACGACTAGTGTTGGTGCTACAACTCATAGTTCTCACGAGACTCAGTTGTTAAGACAAGGTCAACCACCACCACCTTATCCAGGTCCGCCGCCACCGTACCCAGGAAGACCTCAGGTGATTGATTTTATCGACGATATACTTTCAAAGTTATATTGCTGCCCCTAATGTTTCTGCTGCAGTTTTACATTTTTTCGCTTGTCTAACATTTTCAAGCCACTGTATTTTTTATACGCAAGAACTGAATTTCGCATAATTTTATGAAAGATTTCCAACGCTTTCAAGTTACTACCCTAAAAGAATGGATTTTTGTCGGCAATCTGAGTTTTACATGAGGGAGATTCCCTCCGTGTCAATAGTGGCAAATGACAGAATCACCCACGCAAAATATTTACTCCATATTTACTGAATGAGATACATACTCGTATTAAAGTTGGGGGCTAACTCTATTACAAATGTGCGAAATAGTCATGGGAAAAATGCACAATCTCCGAGAAGATTTTAAAAATTTATTGAAGGATTAATGCATGTCTCCCCCGTATAACTTCATTTCATCACAAGAATTGGTGCTATAAAGAATGGTGTGTAAATGAAAGCATTTGTAAATTTCTATCTATCTATTTACTCAATAAAATACACGTATTTTGCTTGTACTGCTTATAAAATTCATTTTTATAATGCTTTTGTTAATCGCTTTAACATTAAAACAAACTTATGCTTTAGATGCATTATTTTCGTAGAATTTAAGCTAAACTACACGCAAAATAACAAGTTTTTCTTCCCGGGGAGGTTGTCGAAGAAAGTTCATTAGGATAACCTTTTACATGGACAAGCCAAAAACTCAATTAATTTCAAGCTTGTAGCTTCATTATTATCCCTTTATATAATGCATAAATATCATGCAAATTTGTCATCTAGTGCTAGCCTTGGGCATTAGATGGATGAAAAGACAACCATCTTGTTATATTGTTTTTCATTCTTTCACATACTTAATTTGATCTGACTTTCTTTGGTTGCACCTTGGTGCTCAACTTCCGGCCTTCAATATCGAGCTCCTCTTGGGAATTTTAAGTGCTTTAGAAGAAATGCCTTCGAACGATGCGTTGCGTCGGGGAAAGTTTTTTTTCGCAATTTCTGACAGGACGTTCTCTGCTTGTGAAGCGAGTTTGAAACCTGATAGTTATTGGGAACACAGCTTCCCTTGCTACACCGTTGCTTAAAATAGCTGAGTTCCTTGTAATAGATACGTGCTCATCAGTCATGTCTTAAGAAATCCAATTTCCAGCAAATGTTTCTTTCTCAAAGCGCCCCATTGATACCATTTATTTCTCACAATACTTATCCATTAGAATAATTTAAACCTGCCGTTCCTTGAGCTAAATGTTTAAGTGAGTATGCATGCCTGGAATAATTAAAGCACTGACATTTCAGAGACCCCGCTTTTGATCATGTCTGAGCAGTATTTCGAGCAAAATAAGTCTTCTAGTGAACCATGCTTCAACCTGAAAACTTGGAGCAAGACACGTAATTTTCAGCAATTCGCTGTAATTTCAGTAGTTTTGGATGGCTTTTATTGTTGTGACACCAGTACTTTCCAGGTTTAACTGGGGTAATTTTGAGGAAAATACAAGAGCCTCGTGTCGTTTGCCTATAGATAATGATTCTCTCTCTCTCTCGTGAAAAACACAAGTTGCCGACAGTTTCCTCTTTTAGGGTGTACTATATTCTATCGTAGTTGAGATGAATTTTCTTTTCAACGAAATTGCGCCTTGTGTTTGATTTTTATACGAGATTATCTTTATATATGTTTTGATGCTGCTGCTGGGATACAAAATAAACTAAATAAATTGGTAGATGGGGAACAGAAATGGTGGTGGTCTGGTTCCCAATACTCCTCCCCTGACGGCACTGGTTTCAGGACTGAGGAATCCTATTCCTGGTCTGCCTCATGGGGTAGGTATTCGGCCTGCACTTGCTTCTCCTTCTATGTTCCCTAATGCTAATCCCCACTTACAAATGCCTCCTCAACGTAGAACTCTTCTCCTTCAGGTAATTCTTGAAATACTTCTTCATAGATATCGTATTTATTTAATGTATGAGTTATGCGTTTATTTTTGTCTGCCGCCTCAAACAACTAATATTCTAAGTATACAGTGCTTTCATATCGTAATTCTTTTTCCTCTTTCTCTATTTATCTGTCATTTATAAAATATCAAGCTTCAGTTCTCGCAAATTCAAAGTAGGAATCTAAGAGTTCATGAATGTCATGACAGAAGATAACAATTTTTTCACGTTGCCCCAATGTTTATGAATAGGAGCAGCCACTGTTACTGGAGGACTTGCTTGAGCAGGAGAAACGGGAGCAACAAAAGCAAATGCCTGTACATGCTCCAGGACTTATGGGAGCTGCTCCTGAAGAACCACTCCTTAGTGATTTTGACTTTGAGCGATTGAAGGCGGACGTGCTATCCTCATCCAACCTTCCGGTAAGCTTGTCTCCACCAAACATTGTGGGCGGCGCAATACCAACTCCACAGTCGGGTGTATTCATACGAAACGCGAGTGGACAACTTAGTCAAATTCACACCTCCCAACAGAACGCTCCTGCTTCACAGTGGCAAATAGATCCTAATGTGCAGCAACAAATTCAACCTTCCCCGCAGGATCCTCAGTCGGTTTCAACAGACGTTACAGTTGCAGTCTCGCATACGCAACTGTCTAATGCAGCATCCACCGGAGGTCCTGGAAGTAGCCAGCAGCGCATGCACCTCACTCCATTACCACCGCCACCATTTCCACCTGAGCATCCAGCGACGGAACAAGAGAGGCAGCAACAAGTCCAGTATGAGCACTGGTTGTTCCAGCAAAAAGCGGTGCTCGAGTTGCAGCAGAAGAGTGTGGAGACGGAAGTACAGAAATTCAGAAAACAGCGCAAGACGATTAATAACAAAGTGAAAAATCTGAAAAAGACTGGTGGTCAACTAAGCGAGCATGACAGTATGGAGTTGGAGAGAATTACCAAAGAGCTCTCTGCGCTGCAAAAACCATTGGAGCAAGCTCGAAAGCAGCTTCGTCAACATACCGCCCTTGTTACAGACTACAGGGCGAAACAACAGAAGAAGCAACAGCAGCAACAACAGCAACAGCATCCACAGCTACTTCCAAACAATCAGAATCAGATGAGTCCGTTGGGTCCGTCGTCTGCCTCGTCACCTTTGCACTCAACTCCTCAATCACCAATGCACATGAGCAATTCCCCTTCAATGCAGAGTGGTCCATCCCCATCTCCTCTCATGCAGCACTCCCCCATGGCAAGTCCCCTGACACCTAGTCCTGGTCCACACTCTGCAGCATTATCTCAATCTTCTAGGGTAGTCGTGAATCCTGGCAAACATCCCGGTGGTCAAATGGATGATAATCCGTTCAGCCCTACAAACAATGAAGCCAACATTGGTATGAGGCCTATGATGACCACACAAAGCGTGAGATTGCCCAGTGGTCAACAAGTTCAAATGAGAATGGCATCACCCAATGTTTCTAGTGCGCCAGGAGGTCATCAGCAAATCATTGTAAGTCAACAACCCGGTGGACCGAATCAGGCAGGTAATCAGCCTGGAATAATGATTGTTAGGGGAATCAATCCAAACATGTTACCAATGCAACATCAACAACAACTGGAAAGAATGCGGGCAGGCCCTGGGCCAGATCAACTGAAAATGTTGACACAGCAGCGGTTTCCACGAGTAGGAAATTTGCCTCCAGAAATGTTAGGCAGGGTTAAGGGGCCTCAACAATTTTCGAATGCTATGGTTGGCATGCCTATGTCCCCACAACAGCACTTCTCATCAAATGCGAGAGTTCCCTTTCCAACTCAAAGTCCAAACTCAAACATGAACATGAGAAGCCCATCACCAATGACACCCGTGGGGGGACTGGGAAGTCCATCTAACCCTAGTCAAGCAGCTGTCATGCAAATGGTGCAGAACCGAGTCTCTCCTGCCTCTTCACCAATGCGAAGGCCGTCTGGAAGTAGTAGTAGTATTGGAGCCCCAAGTCCTATGACTGCAGAACGACCTCAGTCAGTGGAGAATCCGATGACTCCCAGAAGTGGAAGTAGACCTCACACTCCGCTAAATTCTAATATGATTATTCACCAGCAACAGCAACATGCACCGCAGCAGTATTTAGAAGGAATGAATGTAGTACCGACATCACATGCACCGCCAACGAGCATGGACTCCTCTGGTCAGTTTGTCATGGATGCGAACGCTACATACTCGTCTTGTGCTCCTCCTTCAACTCCAAGTCATGGTGAGTATATTGTGACATCTGCTGCAAGTGGTAATCCAAATAATAATAAAAGTGGCAGTGGAGGTGGTGGCGGAGGCCAAAACCACCAAATTCTCCCCTTCCCAACGTTTTCGTGGTCAAGTGATGTTCACAAGATGGGACTTAAAGGTGGTAGTCCGTTTTCCGTTATAAATGAAAGCGTTCCGGCTTCCACAGCCAATAATACATCAACGGCAAGCAATTCGACGCCAAATGAGGTTGAAGTTGTACCTCAAGCAACCACTATTACGGTAAGTACGAGTAGTGGAAACGAAACAAATAGTGATACGCACGAAGATGGAGAATCTTCGAACCCACCACCAACTTCTGCTCCGTCTCAAACCACCTCTAATGTCAGTACGAATTCGTCCGGTCAAACAAGTGCGGCCAGCACCCCGTCTCAGAAAAGCGAAGGGAGTCCAACCAAAAGTAAATTGGCCGAGACTTCGACACCAGTAGCGGCCCCTCCTCCACCTACCACCGAAACTGCTATAACATCCAGCTTAGCTCCTCCTCCAGTCGCGATCACGACTGCAAGCAAGACGGATGGAGCACCTAGCCTAGTCACCTCTAAACCTTCAGGGCAAAATGCGATCACATCACAAGACTCTATACTGACTAAGAATTCTGCTGTTGCCGCAGTGGCGGCAGTGGTAACTTCTATAGCATCAAATAAAGAGCAGACATCCTCACCTCCAACCTCTAGTGCCTCCACAAACTCAATGAAAAATGTGATTCCTTCGTCGACTCCATCCTCACAACCTTATTCAGTGACAACCTCTTCTGCCCCTCCAAGTAGTCATGTAGTTACTACCGCCGTTACTACGGTGACAGCAACGAAATCTGTCCCTCCACCACTTCCTATTGTCTCTGTTGCTACAACATCATCTATAGCGGCCGCTGCCGTTGCTGCGGTTGTGTCTTCCGTTACTTTGCATACCAAGACACCAGCTGCGTCGGCCAGGCCTCCTCCACCTCCTCCTGCCCCACTGCCCAAACCAGTTATTTCCAGCGCTCCAGTGACTGCAGTAAAATCAGTTCCTGTTCCGATACCCGCTGTGTCTCAATCTACTGCACTTCAACAGCCTCCACCACCCCAAATTCAGCAGCAGCAGCAGCATTCCCTGTACCAACCGCCCAATCCACAAATTATTAGAGCGACCCCATCTCAAGTACCCCTGCCACAGCAGCAGCAGCAGTCACAGCAACAACAACCTCCTCAATTAACACAAGTTTTACAGCCTCCTATACCAGCTACCCAGATTCCTGTCTCCCTCCAACACCAAATAACGCATATGCCCATATCGTCGCAACAGCAGCAAATTCCAATCTCAATGCAGCCTACCGTTCATCACATGACAACGTCTAAAGGGCAGTTAATGCCGCAGCAGCATCCAGCCATGTCATCTCATCAAATATTTGCAATGTCTTCACAACAACACTCTGCACCTCAAATAATTGCGTCTGTTGGTAACCGACCACAAGTGATCGGAACATCTTCGGGCTCCACTGTTGCTTCTGCCGTTACGTTTGTGCCTCCAACTGTGACAGCTGCACCGGTTGTCGTCTCCACATTGGTTCCAACTCCGACTTCATTACCCCCATCTTCTTATTCAACCCCATCTTCATCAGGAAATTTTGTACCTTCAACGATGACACAACAACAGGTGCAATCACAGCAAACTTTTGTTTCACAGCAGCAGCACGCAGTTTCTGCACAAGTACATCCTCACCAAAGCTCATCGACGACTTTGATTTATACGGCGCATCCTAACATCAGGATGCAGATTGCCCCAAGTACCGGAACTGTGCAAACTTTGTCTGTGCCTCAACATATCCATGCAACTATCCAGCACCACCAACAGCAGCAGCAGCAACAACAGCAACAACAACAGCAGCAGCAAGAACATCAACAGGCAATGATTCCGACCTCGGTTCCTATTATCGCCTCACAGGGTCAACACCGTCCGTTACTGCTTAGTGATGGCCAAGGCCCTATGAGTATTAATGGAGCAACGATTATGAACCAAACACTTTCCTCAGTGGGTCATCAGCATCAGGTTCAACAATCTCAGGGAGAATCTCAGAATGCTTTGCTGAAGCAACTCTTACAAAATACTGGTTGCGCCAGTATGACACAAACATCGGAAAACGTGGGATTTTCTTTAACCTCCTGTCTTCAAAGCAGGCCCACGGTAAGTGCTCAGCACACATCCCATTTATCGGAAGCGGCAACCAGGATACCTCACCCAACGCCTGTGCTGAGAGCAACTGTGCCAGGATCTCAAATGCAGCCATTGGTTGCCACAGGCACACCCCTAACCAGACCCGTGGTTAAAACGGAAGTCAACACATCCAAAGGTATGTGAATGCTTGTATGTATGTATTCTTTTGCTCGCAAGCCAGCCGCTGAAGCCAGTGTAGGGTTATTGCAGTCTTCCCCTTTAAATAAAATGTAAAGATATAGGTGGAAGAGCATCACTAAAAGTTCAGGAGTAATCGCTTGGCACGAACATTACTATTAGGCGACATTCAAAAATTGAATTTTATCAAAGTGATTTGACTAAATGGGCAGTAGTAGCTTATTTCTACTCAACTAGAATTTTCTGGATTTCAATGCATGGTTGGCAAATAAAGTTATTGAAATGCTAATTATTCCTGATACCGAGTGTTCATCTAAGCCATGACACTTATTTAAATATGTACCCCAAACACCTACCAATCAACAAGTTCAAGAAACTAAAAACTAACTGAGAGTAGTACTTCCCCATATCTTTGATTTTTTCACAAGTAATGCTGGGATCAAAGAATTGGCCCCTGCTAATAATAGTTTAGCTCGGAGGAAGATAGGGCCTCTAGCCGGTAGACTAGGCATCATGACTTGCTCATGTGTGAAAATGCGACAGTGGCACCAGTTCAAAACTGAACAAAATGTTATCATAGCATCATTAATTTCTTCAGCTCCCGAGTGCAGTCAATCAGCACCGATAACTTCCGTTGCGCCTACAGTGTTTTCAGTTGCTGAGGCAGATGTGAAGCCAGTCATTCCTGAGGTTTTCCAGCCCCAACAATTGCAACCATTAGATCCATCCAAGGAAGCAATTCTTTCTGTAGTCCGTGAGGCTGCTGAAAGCATGCTCCAAAATCAGGAGAAATCTCAAGACTCCACTTCAAGTGGAGATACAACTTCAACGAAGATGACGAAGGTTACCGAGGAAGATGCTAAGAAACTGAAGCGACGTCAGTATCAACCCAAACGCAAACAAAGTACGCAAAGCAACAAGGAGAGTCCAGTAAGCAAGAAGAGGGCTCGGAAAGGAGGTCGAGCTGAGGATGACTTTGATGGTTTCTTGGAAAACTTTATGAGCCAGCTCCAAAGTCTTTCACCCATTGGGATTGTTGAGCCAGAACTTAGCCATAACTTCAACGTGTGTGCCGTTGCAGGAAGTGGGGACTTTTCGAAGTTGACTCTAAAGAACTACAGCACTTATTCTGGTGACTTGACTGGCGCCTTTGGAAAGGCAATGCTTGCAAGTAAAATTGATTTCTACAACACAAGACCTTATGGACCAGACCCTCCAAAACCACAGCAAAAGCCTCAACCGACGCATAGGGGTTTCTACTACCAAGAGTTTGCCACACCAAAATTGGGAACATTCAGTGAGTTCAATTATCAGTTCTTATCAATAACTTGTTAATTTTTGAGGATCTAGTCATAATGCGCAGAGGTGTTATCACATTTAACAGAGTATATAATATTTTTTTATTAATAATTTGAAGCGGAGAAAGCGAGGACTGACAATCGAACTCCCACTCCTGTGCGAGAAACTGACACACCAGACACAATTGTTAGCGCTTCTTCCCCAGAATGCACCAGTTGGGATAACATAACATTATATCCCGGCTTGAAGTACATCGAGGATGAAAACGACAAAAGTGTGGAGCGTAGTGTTTCTCCGGAAGTTCCAATTGTAACACCTATACCTATCAGACCTCAGCCCTTGGATCCAAAGAGCAAGCAAGACCTGCTTCTTCCCAAAGACGCAGTCAGAGATATGGATAAGGAGAATAAGAATGGAATTACCAAAGATGTAAATGGAACAAAGCCGAGGGCATTTGCGCCATTAAAAGAAGCTGGTAACATTACAGTTACACTTACCCTTTCCTCGGGAGCGGCTGAGGATATAAGGGGTCTGTTACGAAATTTAGCGAATGTTTTATCCATCGCTGCCCCTCCTTTTCAAATTATTGATAAATGCAAAAGTGGGGGCACTTCAGCTACAGACCAAAAATCTCACTTGTACACGATAAAAGGTAAAGATGGGAAAGAAAGAATAGATATCCAGAGTATTCTGAACGGAGCAGCCAAGTTCTGTCGACATTGTGATGTGGTAGTATTGAACAACGTAATAAAGAAGAAAATATCAGACTTTCCTGGTATTCAACCTACGCAATTGAATGGAGGCGACAACTCCGACGAGTTTTATTTCTGCAGTCCTCCATGCCTCATGAACTTTTCCATAACGCACGGAGTGACCATCTTTGAGGACAAGGCGGCTGCAATTGTGGCTCATCCCGGTGATGCCAGGCATGTAAAAGCTGAGCCCGGCCAACTGAAAGAGTTCAAATTGAAAAATAAAGTGACAGACGTAGATCCCAAGTCTCAGAACAACAGCGTGAAAGATGAAGCTGCCGAAAAGACGGAAAAGAAGTGGAAAGGTAGTCGATATAGAAACTGGGGATCAACCTTTATGCCGCCAATGCGATACAAAAAGCCAACCGATAAGGAAGTTAATGATGTAAGTGACTACTGATTAGTGTCTTTGCTACGCATTAACTGTGATTGTGTAACATATACTTGGCAGATGCTTATATGCTTATGATTCTTTTTTGCAGATGCTGTTTCGACTTCAAATAACAGCCATGCCATCCAAAATCCCTTTGGATACGAGGGAGTGTATATTTTGTCATCAACAGGGCGATGGTGTATCCGATGGCCCAGGAAGGCTTTTAAACTTTGATGTGGATAAATGGATTCACTTAAATTGTGCTTTATGGTCTGAAAACGTATACGAAACAGAAAACGGAGGCTTGGTCAATGTAGAGATGGCATTGAAGCAAAGCTTGTCAGGATCTTGCGTCTTTTGTAAAGAGAAGGGTGCTACTGTCAAGTGTTTTAAAACGAGGTGTTCATCCGTATACCATCTAGGGTGTGCTACAAAGGATGGTTGCACGTTTTACAAAAATAAGGTTAGTAAGAATTCTGGATATCATGATTAATTTTTTAGATACTTAAAGGTGTTAATGCCTTTTTAAAGGTGTTCATACCTTTTTAAAGGTGTTTGCGGAACGTAAAATATGTACATGATTTATTCATTCACAGACTATTTACTGCCCCACTCACATTCCAAAGGGTGAAAAGGAGAATGAGTTGACAACCTTGTCGGTTTACCGACGCGTTTACATTCAGCGGGATGAAAATAAGCAAGTCGCTGCCGTGATGCATCACGCAGATCAACATCACTTGCTAAGAGTGGGCTCTCTCATTTTCCTAAATGTTGGTCAACTGCTGCCACATCAACTCCAAGCATTCCACACGCCAAACTATATTTACCCGATTGGTTACAAAATCGTAAGTCAAGCAATGACTTTTAGACTTTTATTCATAAACAAATCTAATTCTCAACTTTCAGTAGTGTGGACTTCACTTGTAAAAACATTCACTATGTATACTACAGGTACGATTTTACTGGAGTATGAGGAAGGTAAACAAGAGGTGCCAGTACATATGTTCCATACATGACGTGGAGGGGAAGCCAGAGTTCCGTATCACCACTCAGGAAGAAGGCTACAAGGAACATATTGTCAAGGCGGATACTGCGCAGGCGGCATGGCTACAAATTTTAGAAAACATCTCTAAATTGAGGAACTCCGCAGAGATCATCAAAGTATTTCCTAAGTATATTACCGGTGAAGACTTGTTTGGTCTCACTGAACCATCAATTGTGAAGGTAACCCTCTATGAAATATGAAAATATTGAATTGTTTAAACCAGTGAATAATTGTATCATTGTACAACACAAAAAATTTGAGAATGCTAATTTAATTTTGGCGAAGGTGCTGGAGTCTCTTCCTGGGATAGAGACATTGACTGATTACCACTTCAAATATGGCAGAAATCCTTTGTTGGAACTACCATTAGCAATTAATCCAACAGGTTGCGCAAGATCTGAGCCTAAGCTAAGGACACATTTCAAGAAACCACATACACAACGAACCGGACCGTCGCGGTCAACTCTTAACACGTCGTCGGTGATCTCTAGCGAGGCAGCTTGTCCTTACTCAAAACAATTTGTACATTCCAAGTCATCTCAGTACAAGAAAATGAAACAAGAGTGGCGAAACAACGTGTATTTGGCTAGGTAACTATAGACGTAATTATTATTAGCGCTGACTTTAATCGCTGCGATGAAAGTATTTTTTGGAGTATGAATGAACTAATTTCAATCATGAAACTCTTTATAGATCTAAAATTCAAGGCCTGGGTCTTTATGCCGCAAGAGACATTGAAAAACATACAATGATAATTGAGTACATCGGAGAGATAATTAGACCTGAGCTGGCTGAGTTGAGGGAGAAGAAATATGAGGCGCAGGTTAGTAACAGCCAAGATTGTTTGAAATGCCGTTTTCACTGTTTTCAGGTTGCGCTTATGGTAAAAACTAATGGGTTTTTGTTGTTGTAAAGAAAGTAAATTTTTGACATATTACAAATGGTCGTTTTTGCTCGTTTCTTAACTTTGTTTTTCTACAGATAAAATACTAAATAACAAAAACGGGGGATTTATGACGGGGGAGGTGAAACGAAGGAAAAGTAAAAAGAACGTATTTGAAAAATGTTTTTTAGAACATGGGTTTCACGGTACGTGTCGTTTGTTTTGTTTTTGCCTTTACTTTTATTTTTTAAAATAAATAATATGTATTTGCCTTGATAGTGTATGTGCGCAAAAAAATTAAATATATATATGTCCATCATTTCCACATACTACGTGTCATCGTCACCATCATCATCATCATCAAAAGAGAACATGAGAACAGCTACCTTATTCGTGGGTGCATAACAATAATATAATTTGTTAGTTCGTTTCCACTCAAGTGAAAATTCGTATTGTCTCATGTTGTCTCGGAAGGGAGTATAAGATGCATGCTCGACTTTTCTTACTGGGGTTTACCGTAAGTTAGAATCCATTTCAACTCCTGACTTTCATAATTGACAAATGATTCGAGATGCATAACGCACTTAAGACTTGGCAATGGTTTCGTTTGGTTCAAAGGTATGTCCTACAACCTAAATAGCGCGGAGTTGTGTACATTCTGTGGTAAAGGGTTGGATGATGTTGAACACTTCTTATTATCATGTAAAATTCNAGATGCATAACGCACTTAAGACTTGGCAATGGTTTCGTTTGGTTCAAAGGTATGTCCTACAACCTAAATAGCGCGGAGTTGTGTACATTCTGTGGTAAAGGGTTGGATGATGTTGAACACTTCTTATTATCATGTAAAATTCATAACCGGATAAGGTCTTAGGTATTTAAATGATTGTACAGTCGCAAGTTCCCCAAAGCTAAATCTAGTGGAATCGTTGTCTAACTTGGATGATTGTAAAATTCGAAATATTTATATATGTACGCTTTCAGCTGTAAAATTTAGATTATTTGTAATTGGCTTAGAAGAAAACTTAAGTTAATTAGTATTAATATATATAAAAAAATATTTATGCAGCAAGACTAGTATTTTTAAGATACGAGTAGCATTGTTTTGTATTCATGGGCAAAGCCCCAAGGAGTACATTGAATAAAACCAATCAATCAACCAATCAATCAATCAAAATATACCTATGTGACAAATGTAATTTGTGTTGAAAAATATCATGAAGGCTTTAGGCTTTGTGGAATGGAAAACAAAAAACCGAAACGAATCGAATGCACCCTGATTAATTCATTTCAGTATACCCCAATTTAATTCTTCTATGAGTTTAACCTTTAACCGAACCATGTTCTACGAAGTGGATTGAGCATTCTATCACTACTCCGTCATAATGAAATCATGATTCCATCCATCGATCATATTAATTTCATGTTTGTTTTCAACCTAAAAATAACTAATTTATACAATGCTCCTAAATGATGATATGTGGCGGACCAGTCGAGATCACATGAAATAAACAACACAGCCGTTGATAACGTTGTCGTTGCTGTCGCCAGAGACAGACAAAAGCGAAGAAAAAAAAACAATTTTCCTCCGTAGGCATTTATACATGCAGACATGAAAAGGACCTACGTCGTAGTCGTATGATAAGGATGACATGACAGCATAAATGCAGTTGGTCACTTGAAATAGGGGAAAAACAAGTTGACTTCTATATTTTCTTAAGCCCCCAAGATTTCTGCTCTTCTTTAAGCTGAAATGCACACAAGATTTCTCGTCCTCTCGTCCATCTACTTTTTTTCTTTCTTGCAGGCCACTTTTGCATTTAAAAAAGTCCATAGTAATATTACCACTTATGCTCCTAATCCAGTGGAAAGATAATCCGCTTAATCTTTAATGCCATTCATCCCCACATTATCCTCGATGTGAGCGTCCATTCATTCCCTACTTATAGTCGCTTCCATTCGCTCTCACATTTGCATACTCGTTATGTTTCATTGAGTCCTGATAAGCTCCAATATGGTTAAGCTCAACCACAACTACCTCGCGTTATCATCATCACATATTAAAAAGTAGTTGTGAGCCATGTTAAAAGGACATGAAGAAGTAGGCTGGCTTACATTTCTACACTGAATTGCATTGATCATATTTTTTATCGTGTCCAAAGTCTATCCAAAGTGATTTATTCAGTTCAGGCTCCCTAGAAGTACTATTTTCAACGGGCTTATTCAATGTTCTCTCCCTTTGTATTTTGTTCTTCGTAGAGCGTCGTCGTCGTCATCACCATCATCATCATCATCGTTATATCGCCTCATATCAAGACGTGTTCATTCCGTCTCCTTCTTCGCTCCCTATTAAACTCTCACCGAACAAAGTTGATGCGCCATTCGTGTTACGTCTACCTCTCCCATCACTATTGCTGCTGAAGTGAGCGATTTTTT
>JAHZNH010001883.1:0-16223 GCA_027744355.1 Tyrannoseira gladiata | reverse complement strand
ACTCCAAGGGAATAAAGAAGAGGAGACAATGATGCAATTATTTATGACATACGTTAAATATATGATTTTTCTGTCGGATGTGTTTTCATGATTACGTTATTGTTATCATTTCACATTTTGTGATGAAGCTGACGTGTCTCCTACAAATCACAATGAAATAAATACGTTGTATCTCCCTTAACTAGACAGTAGCTGAATTTGACAGTTTAGTTCCTTTACGTTTTTTGCCTTTCTCGTGTTTGATGTTTGACTGTGTGGATTTTCGTTAAAAAGAGTGTAATTGAATGAAAGATGTGAGACTCGCTCGTTTTTCATGACGGGTAACTGTTAAGTATTTTGGAATGTGGTGGTTTAGTACCTTTGAGGGTGTTCTGCTCATTCGTTTAATTTGATGTGCTGAATGAGCTGCGGTGTTTAACTTCCTGTCATTGTTCTGTCTGTCTTTCGCCATTTTACCCTTAAGTGGGAATGATATGATGAAAGTTGGGGTGATTAGAAGGTGAAGTGTAGGATCATTTAAAATGAAACGGGCTCCACGTTCAATGCATCGGGGTGATACCGGTGAATTATGCCATGGTAACTTTCTCATTTTAGCAAGGTTCCGCACTTGAGATCGGCACCTGCTGTGGGGCCTCATCGTTAATAGTAGTAGTATCAGAGTAGGGGGGAAAATATAACTGAAGATCACTTATTTCCACCAGAGAGCTGACTGTGAGCTCATCTTAAGTACTTGCGTCAAGGTATATCCATGAAGAATGTCACACGACTGATGCTGCTACGTACACATTTTTAGGGAGATAAGCAATATGAATAGGCTTGTTTTGTTTTACTACAAGCAAGAGCTGAAACTTTTGTCTTTTAATGAGTATTTCCCGGAGTTTTTATGCATTTACAGAACATTATAGCTTGCTCATAAAAATCATTGGTTTGTGTGCAAAAATCGCACATGTTTTGACAATTGCATAACTTTATGACTGCTTTGTACGCATTCCGAAAATGTTTATGGCTTGTTCATTTTTTGGATGCCATCAGCACATCAAGTAATTTGTAATCTTTTAGGTCCATACAAACTAAAGGGTAGATTGCTTCTGCTGGAAAGGATTACTTTGAGAGATGCGCATTCATTGACATGGACGGCGAAACATTAATGACTGGTTGTTAAAATACGAAAGCAAATGGTTGCGGATAACGGAAATAATTATCGGTGGGAATGGGAAACCTCGGGGTAGCTGGAAAAAATCGGCAAGGTTTTTTTAATACTCTATATACCCACGAAATAAACGAAGATAAACTGCACCGCTTGACAGAATTATGTTCGTGGTGAGGAATTTTTTTTTGAAAGGATGATACTTCGATGGCCCTTGTAATTTCCGACCTGCAGTGTTGCATACCGTGTGGTTTAATCATATGGAAGGAAGGAGAGAGAAAAAAGTAAACGTATCAGACGGAGACGGGAAAGAAGGAGAGGAGTTGTGGTTGGATGCTTCTATGGAGCCCTAAAATATGCTTGAATTGAGTGACAGTTTGCTTAGGCAATGACCCATGGCGAACTGTCGCGACAAAGTTTAGCTTTCATTCTGGCCGGCGTTCTTTTTAAAAAGAGCGAAGCCGAAACATGTTGTGCGTAAGTATATGTAGTTAGTCTGATATCGACCTTTCTGGCTTTCTCGTACGTGAAATCCCTCTCTATACCTATATAGCGGTATACACATCTTACATCGTTAAAGATGCCTGATTCAATAAGACAACGACATCGAGACTAGGATGTGGGGAGAAGTGGGGAAGTGGAGGGAGAGAGAAAAAAAATGCTCCTTGTTATTTCACGTACCTAACAGTAAACACATTAACTACATGCTTATTTTGCCAAGCACCATGTTAAAGATCTTCTCCAGACTGGATACACTCATTTACTTAAAGAAGAAGAGGAAGGGAAAAATGAGGACGGTGGAACAAGTAAGAAGGAGGAAAACACAAGAGGTTGCATAATGTATTGGATGATGATATGCCCTAATGGATTGTGTAAACAGCGATCTATTACTCCCTGTCACACAACTATCAGTGAGCGAAGATCCCAATTTAGGTAATTTGTAATTTTTTAAGGGAAAGAGAAGTAGTACGCTTTTTCTGCTCTTCTTACTGCTCGAAAGGGGTGAGTAGAGTATTTATTGCGTATTATGTGAGCGCATGCACGCAATGAGTTGGCGTACTCAAAATAGATCTTTGGACTTTGGAAAGATACCCTTCCTTTGACGCATTACTTATTCTAATTATTAGCATGCTTCAAAGACTTTCGGCTTCTCTTGATTTGGAAAAAAGGAGCCGCACGTTGTTGGATCCATTACCACCCGCAGGAGTTACGGTCGAATGTGTATAAGACATGGGAGGAGAGGAGAGGTGACCATGATCCAAAAAAATGAGAACTGCTGTGCTTGGCGCCAATAATACGGCAGCCTTTGAAGTAATTCGAATTTGCGTGGAGGAAGGAATGTAAACTGCTATCAAGCTCATGAATATTATTTAAAAAATCTGGAAGTGGAACTCGTGATGGATTATGATTATTTATGATTGGAGAAGGAGTGATACGCGAATCGTTCTAAAAATAGGAATTAATCACATATCTGTGTAGGTTTTGCTGATGGCGGATTATAATGTAATAATCGTTGCTACGTATGGTGATACTCATTGTGTTCAACGATAAAAATAGAATATCGAAGTCTGTGCAACATATTGCCGGAGAACTCACGCTTATTTATTTTCCTTAAGAAGATTAAATCCTCTTTTGATGTGTACAGTGGTACTCACAAACACACAGAATGTTGAAAAAAAATATGCCAAGATTACGGCGCGCATTGATGATGGTGATGCTTGACAAGTTGAAAGATGTAAACATTTTTAAGAGTCTTGATAAAAATCACGCTTGCACATATCTTGCATCAATTCCCCGAAAAAATATACATTCTGGGACAGAATGTAGAAAGGAATTTCCACATTTTCCACAAGAATTTCATTATAACCTGTGTCCCACACATTCCTTCCAGTAATCACTGTACTCATCTCGATTCCGTATTATAAGTATACTCACATCAAATTTTTTCCTGATAGCACTGAATTTGTGTTTGCCAGGCAGGCAACTTTTTTTGTAAGATTCTTTTTGATGAGTCGGACTTCTCATAAGGGAAGAGATCCTAAGCCAATTTCGTTTTTTTTAAAGGAGGATGATACACTGGCATAGGGACGAAGAAAAAACAATGCGCGAGCAACAAAAACTTTACATTCTCCTGAACCATAAGATTTTCTTTGGATAGGGTTTGTTTTCTACCTGTAAAATAAGTACATAAATATATCGATTGATCTTTAGAAAGGTTTTTTAAAGTTAAAAAAAGGTCTTCCCTCACCTTAAACATGTTGAAGGGAGGTACATTAAGGAGAACAAAACGAAAGTGACAAAAAGCGTCGTTTTTTTGTTATGTTCTTTGTTGACAAATGTCAACCCTGTTGTAAGTGATTATGTACCGACAGCTCACCTCTACTGACTTACAACAACACGACCGATTTACCGACAAATCAAAAATACGCGAACCGTAAGATTAACTGCGTTGTCTAGTAGACTGACGCTGGACTCAAACCTTTTTTTTTAAACCAAGGGATTTTCTTGAAGCGGAGCTTTCAAAGTTATGATCACTTTCAATTTTCCGTTACGCTTTTTGTATTTTCATTACCATTTTGTCGTCATTTCCAGTTTTCTAACTAAGTGAGTAGGTATAAGTGCTAAAGTGGAGTGGTGCACGGTATGGCTAACATTAATCGTAGGAAGAGCGACAATGGCCGGATTACTTTCATCCACAGAGTTACTTATTTTTTTATTTGACAGGTTTTTGTCAAGCATCTACTTTTATGAGCTTTTCCTGCTTGTAAAAAACACAGAGGAGGGAAGAAATCACGTGTGAACTTACCCTTTATTATCACTACATTACCTTGTAATTGGCATTGGCACATCAAGGAAAAAGACCTGAGAATAGTCAAGATGTTGGTTCATTTAATAGTGGAACAGCGTAGACAATGAGGTGCGAGCTACTGTTACAGTAATTCCGTTCCGTTCATGACGATGACGGCGATGTTGGGGTAAAATTTAATAGCCGATTTCCGTGACAGTCACCCAATCCATCCAGTAGTTTAGGATTATATCCGTAGCATTACTTTTCTTGGTACATATGGCATTCTTATCCGTGCCGTGGATGGAGTGAGTAGAGTGCATTAAATTTTGTTCAATTTTTTTTGGAAAGGAAACGAAAACTCAGGGCCAGCCTAGATAGTACTGGTAGTAATGGTTACTTTTCCCAAATGACTTTGGAGGAGCAAGTTTTATAGATGTGAAAATGCCTTTCCTTGTCTTCAGTGCCCGATACATAAAAAATGTGTCAGTTGTTGTTAATATGAGAAGTGAGAAAAGGAACGCCGGACGATATGAGGAGCGCTTTTACTCACAGCAGTAATGTTTCAATACTTTTTTAAGCCCTTCTGGTGAGGAAGGTAGGAAATGAAGGAGGCTAACGCTCCTGTGTAGATTTATGTAATGGTAAAGCTGCTTTCATTATCTGCTCCGCAATGAAAATGCAGTTTTTATAAGCTATTTTATGGTTTATTCCTTCTGCTAATGACTCGAAATGAGGAGGATGGCAATGAAGGTGGTAGCGGGAGTGTGGTGAATGGTGTTTATGACGATGAGCGCGGCGGCGAAGAGGGTCTTTCGGAAACTTTTGCTGGTTTTCACTCTTCACTATCTTTGTTTGTTTATCTCGGGGTTCCTTTCCCTATCTAACGACCATATCGCCACAACCTACCATACATAATGAAAAATATTTGCTTAAATACATGATGGACAGTAAACAAATACATTATGTTCTCATGTATGTATGTGTGTGTGTTTTCGCTATTCCTATTGAAGATTCAGCTCTCACATTTTCATGATCGTAAAGCAAACAGCGAAAAATCGTCGTAATGACAGGTAATTTAGCAGGACCATTTCAAGCATCCGAAAACTGATAGGCGTGCTTTGGCTCGGTTAGTGCACCGTTGGGGTTGTTGAGTGGCATGGCGGTAAAATTGTAGCCGTCATTAGGAAGTTTGAATGGAAGTGATAAAGCGCTACATGATGAAGGTAAAAAGAATGAATGCGATGGTATGTATTTTGTTTGCATACCCTATTCCAATCCATTCCTTGACACTTGTCACAAAATGTTGGGTTCAAAGCAGTTGAAGTCTCCAATGACATTAGCGGAAATCAATTTTTTCTACATTTGACATGAAAACACTCCATATAACATTCTAAAGACGAGAGTTCTCCAAGATATGGGTCGAATTGTAATGTCTTTGACCATTTGGAACAACTACTCTTGAAATGCCCTTGAGGAGGTTCAAAAATTAGTTCAGAGAGGAATGGTGGCAATGACAGATTTACGTGACCGTACATTTAGACTTCCCAGCCAATCTGTAGTTGGCTGACATAGGTAATTGCATATCATGTTTTGGATTGTGATAACTGGTAAAATCTGCATCCAACGAGAATTTTACGGCATATGAAATTATCTGATGCACTTAAAACAGTTTTCAGAAAACCTGCGTACTAAAGTAATTACTTGCCGCCCGCAAATTGTGTTGAACGCAATTAGTCATTTCAATGCAACAATTTAATTTATCAAAATAAATGATGACTATAATGATGACGTGTATGAGAACTCCCAATTTTGATTTGGTATCATTTTGCTTACCTCTGTTTCAGTAGACAGGCAATGCTGGCTCAACGTCACGGTGATGACCACGGAAGATCTGGATCAGGCCCATCTTTAGGCAACAGCCTTGGTTCTGGACCTTCTGATTCACTAACTCATGACAACGTTGATGATGACGAACGTGTTGATGTGGTTGGAAATGACCATCGACCGGATTCAGTGTCCCCCTCTCTCCCTCGTCACCACGGTGAGTAGCAAAACATTCCAACTAAATTTTCATCAGACTTGTAAGAGCTTATCATGGTGCCCCAGTAGTTAAGGTGGCCTACCTGCCTATTTTTATTTCACTTTGAGTGCTACGTGACAATTCCGAGTGTACCGAAGAAAATTAAAAGGCCCCTCTGACGACTGATTGTTAATCATTGAGTCGAAGTAGGAGAGTAAATGCATTACATTTTTTACTGTTATGTACTGTTGCTGATAAGGAAGAGACACTGAGGAAGAAAGGAAATGTTTTTCTAGTTAATTGATGTGTGTGAGTCCCACAAAATCTCTTTCTGCAGCACACCTAGGCTCGTCGGCAACCTTTTTGTCAGATACTTGTACATAATTTGAAGTGTTGAAAAGCAAGATTTTGTTTTCTTTAGCTTTTGAAAATCAGTGGATGACGGCAGCCATCCCGTTTCATCAACAATGCTTGAACCCTAAAAAAATGCAGTAGAGTAGAGCTTTATCACCAACTCATTATTGGATGGAGCTAAAGTATTTGTGTATGGGAAAGTGAGCGTATCGCCAGCACAAAGGGACTCGGTGACATTAGTCTTATCTAAAGAATACTTTTGTACAAGTCCATCGATTCGAAATTCAAAAGGTTCAATGAATGAATTCAAGCAGAGGGGAGGAGGAGACGGTGAATGTGTTGATTATTATTTTGTTCACAGGAAAGGTGTAGTAATTTACACCAGCACTGTCAGCCTTTTTTATGCACGCAATATGGCTGAATTCTAAAATGCATGTGGTTAATCTCATAAGAAACTAATGAGTACGAGGGCTGGTGATGAGCGCTAAAACCATTTTCAGTCGTACCAAAATATGCAATATTAAATGCAAACCAAATGTAACATCTGTCAATAAAAAATCCAAAAGAATTTCTAGGGGATAGGTGTTGGTTTTGACAGGGCTGATGAACAACTTATAAAGGTTAGGTTGGAGCAGTACATATATAAGTTCGTACTCGTGCCATCATTATAGATAGATGAGTCAATCGGATTCATTTTGCATACATACCGTTCCGTAAGTGGCAAGTGGATAAAGAGTCGAGGGAATTTGAAGTAATGAATCCCTTTCAAAAGTCCTAATGCTGACTAATGGCTTAAGCTAACAGAGGAGGAAAGAAATCGATATTGACCTTTAATACTGACTCACCCACCATCTGAAAGTATTTTGCATTGACGGGTTCCGCATCCGTATATTTATATCCACTGGACGGAATAAAGTTATTTGTCTTATTTGCCATTCGTAATATCGATTCCGAATGATCCATGTAAAATCCCAGTACGCGATGGATGTCTGTGCACTCGTATCAGATCGGAGATAATAATAGATAGATAGATAGGAAATCTCTTGAGTTATATGGTTCATGGGGGACAAAACGATGGATGAGGGATGAAGTTACATGCATACAAGCTTCTATTTTGAGATAGAGATGGATCCAAACATACGGTGTGCCGTCATGAATTATTCATAGGGAAAACTTTTCTCTTGTTTCCTTAAGCGGATTTGCATCGTTTCTGATGAAGATAACAAAGACAAAGAGAGGAATGAACTGATGGCACAGCTCTCATCTTTTTCGGAAGTTCACTATCTTTTTGACGATGGTTAGGCAATAACACTTGCGTTCGCATGATAATCAGGGGGTGCTTTTTGTTTGCGTTTGTATATGTGTATTTTTTATGATTTTGAGCTCAAAAGTTTTTTCTTTTTACAAGACATATTCGTAAAAGATATATATCTTGCGTATACTTATATTCCCCGGAAATTGACGGAGAATTACATAATAAGAACATTGATATTCGTGTTGGATAAAATCTAAATTGGGATTCTCTTGTATTTGTTTTTACCGCAGATTACGGTCTTGGTGAGAATCAACGAAGAGAGGATAGTGACAGGGACATAAGCGACAGTGGCTCTGAGAGTGGTGGGGCATTTCGTCCAACGGCACGTGACCTAGACCATCCTAGTCCAAACATTTCTTTGGGTCCTCCTCTGCAGCCACCTATGTTGCCCTACCTCTACCCTCCAAATTTATACTCCGGAGCTCCTGGGTTACCTCCCCCTCTAGGCCCCCCTCCCTCACTCCCAATGTCCTTATTTGGGCCTGGCTCACAACCTTCAGCAGCAGCGTCACTCCCACCGTCTCTCTTGTTCAACCACCTACTCCAACAGCAGCTGTTTCACGGAGGGTATCCACTGGGTGCGCCTCCCGTCTCGCTTGCTTCTTCAATAGGACCCGGTAAATTTAATATTCCAACACTTCCATTCACTTCCGCTTCTGCTACCACTTCCAGTACTTCCATCCCGTCTTTACTCCGTGCTTGTGAAAACATAAAAAAATGAGTGAATGATGATAGATGAATAGATAGACTGTTTATTTTTGAGTTAGTGAAAGTACGAGTGTGTGCGATTCCCCTGAGTGTTTTTTTTAAATCTTGAGTCAGTAGTAGTTAAAAGAAAGATTAACACCGGCGTAATTTGTGATTGCAGCTTTGCTATCAGATCGACTGAAAGCACATCGGTTTTTGCCATACCCGTTGATCCCACCTGCAACTGCCTCTTCGTCGTCAACGTCGTCGCTTAGTTCCACTTCGACGAGTGTTTTGGGAGGAGGCAGCCTCTCTGCCTTTGAAACGGTCACACCTTCGAGTCACACAAGCCCAAAGCACTCACCTCATCCTTCCGTTGAGCCGCCAACTGTGTCTGTAGAATCCACAAATGTGTTATCCCCAGTTTCCCATCCTCACCGTATGTCATCTCTCCTCTCATCCTGTATGCCTAGCCAGCAGACTACGCCAACAGCTCCACAGGTTTCTCAAACTCAGCATCCATCGGAACTGAAATCAATCGAAAAAATGGTAAATGGTCTCGACATCAAGCCTGACATGATCAAAGCCGAAAATGTGGACAAGTAGTTGTTACTTTCATTCGTAGTTCCTTACGTAAATTAATTAGTAGTTGCTTCTTTATTAGTATGCAGTGTAGTTAGCCATGCGCCTAAACAAAAGGAAAACTCTAGCCTAGAATGTGTCACATGTTGATATTATTATTATTATTGCTACGACACAGTTTACTCGTGTGTGTATTACAATTTGCTGTAGAAGTACCGATGATGTTGAAAACAGACTAAAACTGAGCTATTATCACTGTTGCTGCTTTTCAAAAAATGTTTACGAATGGAAAGGAGAAAACGTTAATCCCAGAGCAGCTTTGCTTTGCAGATATGTTTTTTTTCTTCCCAAACTACTTACCAAACCAACTAAGCCAGCGTAATTAATACATTCATCCTAAACAAGTAATAATATCTTCAATGTTTCATGTCGTACTTCAAAAAAAATCAACGGTGTTTATTGTGTAAGCAGTGAAAAGGATAAATCCGGAATCCTTTACAAAAAAAGTCACTATGTTTATCTTTGTAGCGTTGTTTGGTTTAGGCATGTATATGTACCCAGTACATATATATTTTAGATGAGAATCGCTGTTATTACGGATAAAAAACATTGCGTACTAAATATATTTAGGATAGTAAGGTGTCATTTTAAAAGTAGTTATTATTATTATACCTTTGCTTTAATCTGTATAATATATATTGAAACCCTAGTGTTATTAATATTATTAAACTACTGTCAAAATACATAATTAACTGTAAAATTGTGCATTATCACAGTAATGCATTCATCTAGTTACCTTTAATTTTATGGATTTTCATGTAAAACGTAAACGTATTTACAACTAGGCTTAAAACTTACGGCACTCTATGACTCCCTAAACACATCCGGAGAATAAATAATGTTGATGTACCCCGTACCGTATGTTACGTACTGGAAACCCTCTGCAATAAGATGTTAATTTTTAACGGTAAACCTGCTCTACCGACTAATGTTTTTTGTTCACCCAAAAAGTTTTAAGAAGTACATTATGCTGCGTAACGAAATACAAAGAAGCTCGCCCGTTTTCTAGCGAGAAAAAGTTGGTCGAGCCATTTGTAAAGACAGAAATGGGCAATCAAACTTTAAAAAATAAAGTTTCACTTTTTCAACGTGAATTATAATGAAAATTGTTTCACTATGAGCAATCATTCATTCATTTATTTTGCATCATGGCATCCTTTCATATCGTATCACCTTTCATCATCTCTTGTGCATTTGTGCGCAGACTGATTTCATGATATTCTATATTGCATTTTATTCTCCAATTGCACATGTTTTGAAGACTTACATGTTTTAATATTTTAGGCTTGCATGAGCTATATATTTATATACACAAAATCGGATTTCAAAACAGAACAGTTGGACACCTCCTAAAAAATAAAACGTTTTAAATGTTCAGGTAGGTTAGGAACAATCCAGATTCATCATATAATAAACGTTCAAGTAAGATAAGGGTTCCTCTTGAGATATCGACAGAAAGGCTGAAGTATTCCTTTCCTAAAAAATAAAACCTCCATTCCACCCTTTTAAAGGTTTAAGTACCCCAGCATTACCATCATAAACTTACTTATATTTGATATAAAGCAGATATATATATACCCAGGGTAATTTCGGACAGGAGAATTGAATAAAAAAATTGATCCTCTAATCAGGGGCATCTACTCGGCCTCAATGCTTTTATCATGATGACGATAATGATGGCATAAAGAAAAGATACTATTTTGTTGGAAGCTTCATACTACACCCACTTGTTTATCCAAGCTTTGGCTAAATAAAGACATCAAGTTATAAATGCCATATGGCTGATTAGACTGTACACTGATGTTATACTTATGTATATCCAGCTTCCGCTTCCTTCAAAATCGTTACTTGTGCTTTGCACACAAAATCTTTGATGCTGTCCAAGGGAAAATTCGAAGTATAAAGTAAAAGCATCTTGTTCCATAGAAGCTGAGAGGTTGTTTTGGATTGAAGTATTTAATCCGTGCATTTAACAGATACTTCAGAGTGTGCGAAATTTTTCATAAAAATTAATATTGAGCAACACTTAACATCCATTTCGAACTCATCGTCGGAATATCCACCACGTCATAAGAATTTTTTATCGCACTGGGATAACATCAGGTGTTAAAAAACGCGCTCATAATTACGAGCATAGAAAAGTCCTCTATTACAACGCTCTCCAACGTCTGCTACCCCGAATACATTCGGCTATAGAGAGCACGTGTGCAATCACATCTGGCATCACGCAGCTCTAATGTAATTTAGGGAAGGAGAACAATGTGTAAAATGTTATTAAACTGCCCACCCGAGAAAAGAAAAGTAATTTTCGCTTCCATTTCCGAAAAATGAAAGCTTACGTATTCTTCGAAGAAGAACTAACTAACTAACTAAGACTACGATGCTGGGGAAAATTGAGTGGAGGAAAGAAAGAAAGCAGGAAGAAAAGTGAGAGTTTTTAAGAAGAAGAAGAAGAAGGGCAACTTTATCTAAAGACAGATCGATGAAGAGGAGAGAAGAAAAAAAGTAAATGGATGTAGTAAGTTTTTCAAGGGAGTTGTTGTGTGTGTGTGTGTTTGAGTGAGTGTGAGAAAAGGGAAAATGTAAAAGGAACTTGGCATCACACACCACCACCACCACACACACTCATCTCAGCACACACCATCAGAAAAAACGAACACAAAAAAAGTAAGTAAAAAAATAACTAGCTCTCCTAAGCTCGAGCACACATGCACACAAGAGGTAGCTCAACTATAGTGCATGAATCTACTCTCGGAAATAGCATGACCATAGGTGAAGTACCGGCTAAGGAGAAAGAAGAGGTCCAGGAACACGAATATCTGAGAAATTTTTTTCCTTCAATTTTATACGAAAGTAGGAAGGAACATAAGCTTACGTATGAAAATACGGAGGGTCGAGAGTTTTTTTTTAAATGTACGATCTGAAAAAAAGAGGAAGAAAGGAAAATCTTTTCTTATATTCCATACAATTTTTCTGGAGGGAAAAAAGGGAAAATGGTAAAAAACGATGGTCTGTTTCTCCTCGCCAGTTTTTTTCACCATCACCACCACGAACCACCACCACCACCAGCCATCATCATCATCGTCTAGCCAATGCTGTTGTATTGCTCAGTCTTGCTGGTAGTATAGTAGTAGTAGTGGTGGTGGTGGTGGTGGTGGGAGAGAGAGAGAAGAATCACACAGTTTTTTTTTGTCCTAGGAGTTTTGCTTGCTCTTGCTCACTTTAACCTCGCAAGTAAGTCTGTTACATGCAACTTTGAAAGGAACATACATACATTCATGGATGAAGGCGTGTGTGCGCTTGCTTTGCCACGTAATCGATATGACCAGGAGAAAGCTGCTTTCTTTCTCAGGCTTCTCTCCTTTCCAGGCGTTTGATGTGGATATGGACAGAGAATCAAATGATGATGCTCTTTTTAATAGAAAAGACATTTTCACAAGAAAATCACTTTTTCTCCAGCTTTTTTTGAAGTTGCTGTGATGAGAATTACTTATTATTTTAGCGAGGGCGAAATGAGTTCTTAGAAGTGCGGTTGGGCTTGGTTCGCTGAGTGAGTGAGTGATGTGATCCTTTCCCTGGAAGTCGCAGAAAACAAAAGACTGAGCCTGGGTTCTTAGAACAGACTTAGTGTATGGGAGCTGTTTCATTGAAGAAAATTCATTCATAATGTTTTCGCTGAGAAATCCAGGAAATCCTAACAAAGTATCCGTGTATGAAGTATCTTTCGATTTATTTCGTTGGTTGCTGACTACTCCGACGAAGCATTTCATATTAATCCCAATGAATGTGTGTTAAGATTGCGCACCTCAACCCTGCCCGACATTGTCTTCGCTTCTCTCTCCTATCTCACATGATCTTCATCGTAGAAATCCTGCTCAAATCATTCATGTTCGCTGAGAACTAAAGAAAACCACAAGCGAGCATCAGTTTTGAGAGAGAGAGAGCAGTTTGTAGGGACTTCTTTTCTACGCTTGCCATTTTATCATCACGGTAAATTTTTTTTCACTGGTTTTCCGTCATTAGAGAAAATCATGCTCAGGATATAGAGGATTTATTTCACTTGGTTGAACAAAGGGATTCTCTTTTGAGTTATTCTCAAAGCCTTTTTTTATCTTCTCCCTCTTACATCTACTTGATGATGACTTCACTACATTCATCGTTTCTTGATCTTTCCCGTGTTATTTAGACGCTTCTCCTGCTCTCCCCCTAATGGCACAGCTCAACGAAACTGCTGGTTTGTAAAGTACGCGGGCACACACTCACGGAGAGAGATTCAGTGTTTGTCATTTCTCCCGATTTTCGGGCATGGGTGATAGCGTGGAGTATTCTGAGATTACGATAATCTTAGAAGCCGCCTGCGAGACGAGTGTAGCGTCAAAAATCTCGACCCAGGCAGCATATCTTGAATCTGTGAACTGAAAATGAATTAGTGTGCATCCTAAAACATTTTTTTTACAGTCGGGCTTACTCTTTCGCTCTCAAATGAATCATATGCCAGTGGGCACTTTTGCTGTGAATGTCTGTGAATACCACATCCTTCAAAACACTTGAATAAATTGCATGCGGCGGCTGCATAATTCCGCCGAGCAAATCATTACATGAAGAATCAGCATATATATACTTTTCATGACTACTGCAATAAGTTTGTTCCGCAAATCACTCACTTTTTTCCTTTTATCTTGAACATGAGTAATTGGGTTTACGCACAACTTGACTGATTCAAGTATAAATTTTGTTGTCGATCATTTCTTTTAACCAGACTGTCCCGTGAGGACGAATGGGATGGGATGAGGGCCAGTGATGAATTTTTTTTCTAGAAGGCAGTAATCAAATCGGTATTCTTTTCTTGCAGAATTACGATTATCTCATTAGTCATGTCAGAAAGGAGCCAGGTGTTAAGGATGGGTGTTGCTCCGGCTATTTTCCACGTAAATAAGTATAGTGCAAAATCATATCAAGTGCACGCATACCTTGTCTTACGCGACTTTAACTAGTTGAGCTGGATCACTAACAAGAGTAGCACATTTATTTCGGCGTGCGTGTTAATGCATACATAAGTATATTCCAACGCTGAAAGAACTGATCCCATTTGACCCAACTTTGCCATTACGTTACGTTATGCGTTATAGGTTTGATAAGAATGTAACAAAAACACGACCAATTATGACATTTAATCTAGTTTATTTTATGAGCATGTTATAAAGATTAAAAATTATTCTCGTAATGATGAGTTTTGGTCCGGTGTGCAATTCATCGACTGTCTCGGGGATGATATTAAGGAGGTTGGGCTAAAACGACGGGACCGTGGAAGGGACTAGAAACAAACTTCGTTTTTTGGACTCTTTACCCATCATGATACATGGCGCTCGCTGGCCAGCTCTCCCCGCTACAGAAATAATGGTATGCTTCGCCTGATGATAAACTGCTAATCTGCAAATTCTTGACAGGTTTCAAGCATATTGCTTGATAACTCGTTATTTGATGAATGTGATTTTTTTTTCACCACGAAGATGATGGTGAACCCGCCATTATTATTGTTATTATTATCATCATCATCATCATCAGGATAGCTGTGTACGAAATCATATCATCGTATCATATCCTCCACCACGATCATGATCATCGTCATTATTGACGACATCAGCCGAGCACACACATGATTTTCATGGAGTCAGTCCATATCACCTCTGTTATTATCCTGGATGTTTAATGCATGATTGCGTGAAGCGAATTTATCTGATACTATTTACCTCCTCGTTCACTTCCTTAGGCCACGTAGAGGAGAGGCGATCCGATTTGAATATTTACTTTTTCACTCACTCACTTCGGGCGTTTTAACGCCTCATCTGTAAAAAAACTGGTTTCACAGGAAAACTACAAGTGTTACCCTTGCCTATATGAGGAGCGTATATTTGAAAAAAAGTGAATGTTTTTGGAGGACGTAATTGCTACTGTTGTTTGATTGAGCTGGTTTCACATTCAGCCTTCGGGATACAAAAAATGGTTTTGCGAAAAAAGGTCCGCATACAAAATCACCTCCGTGGTAGAACCATGAGGAAAAAACTCATTGTTGCCCTAGTAAAAATCATCGTCTTCATCAATTACACAGTCTCGATTGCCATTTCATCTCTAATAGTTAGAAATGTAAATTGTGCTTTGCCTGCATTAAGGAAATATGAATAATTTTCGTGGGGGTTTGATGAATTTGGCCACACCAGAAGAAACTTTAAATGACTCGTAATTGTCAAAAATGCAATCTCATTCTTCACATACATTTTTTTCCTGCTCGGTGTATGTAATTGCAGAGGACGGGATCGAAATCGGAGCAGAATGTTCTACTACCCCTTCTCAAATTTATTTAAATTCGTTGGAAACTCTCCAAAAATAGGTATTATTTTGATTCATCACGAGATTGTTCGTAAAAATGAAAAGAGAGATAATAGTTGCACAAATAACATGTTCGTTGAAAGCACGTTAATCTCAGCAAACCACTAATTTTCTCACCTCGACAGCCCAATTGCAATTTCGTAGGATTGGCATGCCAAAACCGTTGAAAAAAATCTTACTTAATATTACCAATAATCAGTTTTTTCGTCTAGTAGAAAGTCAACCTTTTCCTTCATCACGAAATATTTCTTCTTCACGTTTCATTCGTAGTAGTAATTGTAAAGAAAAATCTCATTTCTTTGCTCTCTCTTGATTATTATCATTATCACCCTCTTTTTTTCTCCCGTACAAGACACCAAAGAATGTTTCGCCTTCCCAGTAAGTGCTCACCAACTTTCCTATAGATTCTTGAAACATTTTGCAGTTCGTGATGCTTGCGTCATTTTACCTCTTCGGCGTGATTGCGAAAGAATAACAGTAAAGGAGCGGGGCTGTCCGGTCGGTGAGCTATATGGCGTGCATTGCATCAATTTCTGAGGATTGTTTTACATGTCCATGATTACCAATTTTCTGAGCGATGGGGAACGTGGTGCCAACATCCGAGTCCTCGTCGTAATATTTCCACACTCACCTACCGCTGCTGGCTGCCTATCCGTCTTTTTCAAGTTGTTGATAATATTGGTTTTTCTCCACTCATCCCAATTGCGTAGCAAATTCAGAGATATGGTAGCATGGCTTTAAAATACTGTACACGGTGAAATTATGATTATTTATTGCTATCACACGGAGCGTGTGATAATGATGCATGCGTTGTGTAGGGAAAGGCGAATCTAGTTTATCTAAGGAGTTGTTGGATGCGGTGATCATGATGATTACTAAAGAT
>JAHZNH010001882.1:0-13173 GCA_027744355.1 Tyrannoseira gladiata | reverse complement strand
CCAACTGCACCTACTAATTACTTACAACACCACAACTACAACCTACAAATCAGCGATTGACGTGGACTGGAAGCAGGTGGAAAATAGAAATAGATTTTGGCTATACATTTACTTTTAGACTGCTGTCGAATGATTCCAGGGCGGACGAAAAGGATCAGAGCCTCCAGGCCTCTGGAGGAATGGACGGACGAGGGAGTGCGATAAAAAGCACGTTTTATTATTTTAATGCTAACCACACCCGAAATGCCGTCGGGTGTGATAGGGGCGATCATTTTCATTTCTATTTTTTCGCTTGATTCATGATTCATGGAAATGAATGGAAAAAAATGTGGAATCGAAATCGTAATGTATTTACTCGACTATGGTTCTGGACTGGACCCACTGGAATATTCCATGAACAAGTAGATTCGGAGTAGGCACCTTATGCGGAGTTTCGCAATTTCCATTACTCAAGCTCGAAGTTTACGATTTCCATTCCTATCTCGTTAGCTCCCCAGAAGTAGGAAAGAAAACAATTTGGATTTGAAGTTACATCCTGGAAAATGGTTATCGGGAGTGGAGGCCCTTAAAAACTAATCATTCTTCCCGTTTCGAAATTCAGGGAGTTGGGATGTTGCACTCCAGTACATATTTCTCAACGTCCATCACCCACTCCACTCACTTGTTCGTTCACTCACTCCAGGCTGGAGTCTCCAGCTCCAGTCACCAGACAAGAGATTAGAGTACAGAGTCTGTACAGAAAAAAAACATCCAGATCCAGTGCCAGTCTTCACCAGACAAGAGATTCGAGTACAGAGTCTGTACAGAAAAAAAACATCCAGATCCAGTGCCAGTCTAACGATTTTTTCCATTTCCAGGAAATCCATCCATCCATGAGCGCGAGGAAATGACGAGCAAAAGCAAAGCTGGAGCTGAAAAATTCCTTCGTGTTTTTTTTGTTTTCACAAGAGCTCAGCTTCCAGTTCCGTCATGTGAAATCTGTTCCTTTTTTTAAAAGTTAAACTTTTCCGGGAAAAAAATCCACGCAATTTCCAGCTCCCTGCTTTTTTTAGCCATGCTTAGACACCCTAGATGCTCCATCTCTGTGCTGACCTCGGTGGGTCTCCTCTCTCCTCCTCCCCTGGAACATGAGCACGGACATGGACAAGCCCTTCTCTTGTAAAACGAGAGAGTATCCAAAATTTTCCGGGGAAAATTGTCTCTTGGCTCGGCTCCGGCTCCGACTCCAGCCCCAGTGAAAATCCTCCTCCTTTTGCTTTCTTTTCCCGGGATCACTAATGAGCTAAAATGTTTACAAAATATAACTTTGAGAAATAAAGCCGTCCCTTCTGAGCAAAAAAAACATGGGATCACTCCAGCTCCAGCTCCAACTCTAGTCCATCCCCATCCTACTCGGACTCAGACTCAGACTCCATGCAGTTCATTCTGGAGTAAAAGTTCACTCGCTAGTAGCTCACAATGAGCCTGCGAGGATGTGAATGTGAAGGAAGACTCCAGTGAAAAAAATGATGTTCACTTCAGAGGAGGCGAGTCGAGTTGACTCCAGCCCTGAACAAGATATTTTCCCCCACTAATGTTGTACTTCCAGTTCCAGTTCCCCAGTGGAAGTCCCAGTCTTGTAAGTTGTGAACTGAGTGAGTGAGTGAGTGTAAGTGAGTTGACTGGAGTCGGGTCGAGCCAAAAGAGGAATTCCCGGAGGAAACAAGATGGCAAATGGCAATTTTAAAAAAGGAGCTGAACTGGAGCTGAGCGGCTCCACAAAATAATTCGAGACGGAAATGAAGTGCACTATAAGGACAATAACAAGTAATGTATTGGATTGGACTGGACTATTCCTATTCCAGCGTATGGACATCTAATGCGCGATCCAGAAAGGAAAATCAAATTCTCCTTGAGAAAAAAATTCCCCGACTCAATCTAATTGAGATTGGTTCGGTCTGGTCTGGTCTGGCCCATGTCTGGAGTCTGTCTCTGGATCTGGATCTTTGTAGCGAGTTCCGTCTCTTCCTTGTTTACTTTTCCTCCAGGACCAGAACATTGTCCAACTTTTCGAACCGACTCTGGAGTGAGTTGCATGAAAGAGCCCCAAAGCTCCTCTTGTTTTTTTGTGCGCTGCAATCCTTTAAAAAATTAAAAAGACGAGTCGGGAAAGTCCGGATCGGAAAAAGATTCCAGTTTTTTTGTCTTAGGAAGCGGATGGACGGATAACTTTCTAGTTGGTTCGATTTAATTTCCAGAAGATGAGAGAAAAAACTAAAGAAATTTAGTACTTTGAGTGGTGGAAATGGAATCACTGGAAGTTCAGATTCCAGAACCAAAGACATATTTTTTTACTTTTTTTTGGCTGGAGTTGTTTTGAAGTTTTCTATTGGACTTGGGGAGCTCATCTATTCTCTTTCGGGGGTGCTTTGTCACGCCGAGTGTAACTTGCATTTCCGTGGCTCATTTCCCCGAACACGAGGAGGAACAAGCTGGGGACTGGGGAGGATTGGAGTGGAGTTGTCACATGAGCCTCATGATCATGATCATCATCATCAGTACAAATATAGAGAGTGCCAATAACGACTACATTTTCTCCCTCTTGATGAGAGCTCTGGAGCGGAAATGGCGCTCTCTAAACTATCTCGGAAGACACCAGCGGAGTCAATAATCCCCAAAAACTTGGAGATCCGCTTTCCACTCCATGCGTGGCTTTTTTGCTTTGTCGGGTGAAGTGAAAAGAACTCTGGATGGAGTTTTTGCTCTGGGGCATCTGAACCTGATCTCGAACTCTGGAGGAGGAGGAGGGCTCCTTCTCATGATCTTCATCTGGGAAGATAGAAGGCATGGGGCAAAAATTTATGTAAATGCCCTCGCGCCCAGCAGGATCGGGCACAGGTCCTTGATACAATACTTGATACTTGAGATCCACGCGCCATAAAGCCGTTGGAATTAAACGGCGTTCATCGACTCCACTCTGGTTCTGGTTTGGTTTGGCTCCTGTTGGCTTCAGAGTTGACTCGTGGGACGACGGGGACTTCTTTTTGGCAACTTTATAATAGGCTCCCCCATTCAAAAAAATGGGAGTTTAAATGATTATTGCCCGTTATTCCCCATTATTACCCATAAAACCCGTTATTACCCGTAAAACCCATTATTACCCACTGGGTTGGGTTATAATGCCAGAAAAGTGGGTTTTTGCCATGTCTGTTTATTATTAAATTTATTAGGCCTCGTGAAAAAGAAGGAGAACTCCCATTTTTTTGAATGGGGGAGGGAATAAAAGGAAATCAGTTATTTTTGGACGCGACACGACACGACAACCTCACTTGGGAAAAATATAGTCGGAAGTTCTTAATGCTGCTGCTGCTGTTGGCTGGGGACTTGAGGCTGAACAAGCTTGATCTTAATGCTTTGGAGTTGGAGCTGGGCTGCGATGATGGGAATATGTATATTTTTTCTGAGGGGAAGGAAGAATGAAGTATTTTAATGGGATTGCTTTTGTTGGGGTAGATTAAAAGCTGGCGTGAGACTGGGAATGCGGTGCGCAACAATGTAAAAAAATATTCAGTTTTGTGATATTGCTCCATTTGCTCCAGCCAGAATTCCGCTTTCCTATTCCAGGAGGACGAGGGAGACCCATTGTGAATTTTTTTGGAGGAAAATGGCGATGAATTTGGAAGCATACTCTCCAAGGCAAGGTCTTTTCTCAGAAGGTAATGCAGCTTCGGTGAAGGAATTGTGGAAGTTTGGATAGTGGATGTGGATGAAGCCTGGACAAAAAAATCCGCAATGAATAAGATGCGTAATGCTGTCGTCGCCTCAAAATGCACTGAACACTGAGCCGAATCATGCTCACGTGCTGAGAGCAGAATGCGGAATGAGCTGAGTTATCATCACGTGCAAGTAGAACTAATTAGGCTCTCATTCATGGCGTAAATCCCTGCACTAATTATCTTTCCGGAAGATCGAATCGGCCGAGTCGGTTGAACAGGTCGATGGACGTTCGTATTCTACTTCGACATTGAACTGATGCTCATGATGAAGTTGGAGTGAATAGATGAGTATTCAATTCATGTCCTCCTTCCCGTGATTTGTTTTCCTCTCGACGAGGCGAGTGGAAATTATGCTGATTCCTGATTCCTGATGTTCATTTCATTTTGTCATTTGTCACCACTGCGCCGGTGAAAATCCCTGCGGTTTTTGATGGGATGGATGGATGGAGGAACTGTACCCAAGACCTTGTCTTGTGAAATGCAGAACTCGTAGAATTCCTATTCCAGCTTCCTGGAAAATAGTAGGATTGAGGTGACACTCCATGCATTTCTATTTTCTTGCGGGAAGTTGGCAGTGGGGAACCCATTCTAATTCGGAATTAGATTCTGGCTCTCCAACCATCATCATTCCCACTTCCAGCAGGAGGAGGAGCAGCAGCAGCTCTTCATTTTCTTGCTTCCTTGTGGGAAAAACACTCTGGAATATTCAGAGTTCTTTTTTTTGTCTCGTCAGTCATGCCAGAGTACGTGAGACGTCTTCTCCTCAGAATCCAGAAACCAGACCAAACCAAACCACACACCTTATCGTGCATGCATATCTGCTGCGCTCCACTCTTACTCGATGTCTTACTCGCACAAGTGAGTAGGTACATCTTCCTGGAAGAGGGGAAGAATCCTGCAGGAAATCAAGTTAAAGAGGAAAGATTAGAGTAGGGAATCCTGGAGGGAAAGGGTCTTCATGCATTAACTTCCTTATTATATTTTCGCGAAAAAAATACGATTCACGATTCACCTCGCCCCCAAAAACCCCAAAGTCTCCTGGAGGAGACTATGGTGCTGGTACTAACGACACTACCTAAGAAATGAATTTGAATGAAGGATAGAGAGCAGAGTTGGCGAAATACCGCGATTTTGGGGTTTTCATCGGTTTGGAGCTCCGACGTTATCTTCGTTCATCTTAAATGGATATTCCAAAAAATTTATTTCCCCAAGGGGAACAGCAAGGCCATGAGAAGAAGGATTCTTTGGCGGTTTCACTCTCCAATCCGTGAATTTTACATTAGGAATGACCACATGTCCATCAAAATGACAGTGTAGTGGCAGCTCTGGTGACTACAACCTATGCTCTCCCTCCGTCGCAACTGGAGACTGGGGCCTACCTCACAATTTTCTGGGTTGATTCACATTCCCGTCATTATTTCCGTGAGAAAATGAATATCTCCCGTGAATTTCCCAAGGACCAACCCAAGGAACTAATTCAGGCGGGGTAAAAATGGGAGAAATAGAATGGAATGAATATGATATGAATACGAATCTGGGGAGAATTAGGAGAAGATCTGGAGGATTTACACTACTGCATAGTACTGGCTTCACTTCTCCAGAATCTACATATATCGGGAGTGTGGAATTGTCTTGCGGTGAGCGGAGCTGGAAGCGTGAAAGCTGGAGATGGATGCTAATGATGATCCATTCCTGTTTCGAATTTTCCCATGACCATACTCCATCCATCCCATCTCACATTCTACGGAAGTCTGGAAACCCAAATCAAGCCAAGCCAACCCAAGCCACTGTCATTTCATTTCTTCCAGAGAGGAGTGGAGGAGGATGGAATTTGCTCGGGGCATTTATTATATTCAAATCATGTGAGCAGAGTGCATGGGATCATCTCAATTAGAATGGAAAATGTTGTTGATGAAGAAGAAGATGGAAACATGGAGCTTGGCCTGGAGTGGAGTTCAGTGGCGTGTTGTAACGCTAGACTCCAGAATCCAGATTTCCCTGTCTAACGCTCCGAGGCTCGCTTGTCTCTGGAGCATTGTCGCGGATTGGATAACCTTACCTACCCCTGTGCCCCGTATAGTTGAGAAGGTTTTTTTGGGGGAAAACTCGAGAATCCAGCTCCAACTCCAACTGGAGCCTGAGTCCTTCTTTTTCCGCGAAATCCTCGAGAAAATGGAGGAGTTCTCGGGAAGCCATGGAAAATTACTAGGATGAGCTGAGACACGGCGCTACCTACTTTAATTACATCTTGTTAGATTAGAAATGAGAACGTGTGAGTATCAAGGGCAAAACCCGAGCTTGATGAATGGGATTGGCTTACGCCACCGAATCCGGAATCCTTTCCAGTGAACAGTAGCATCCACCGTATTAACTAACTTTTTTGCTGGAGCTCCGGATCAAGCAACCTTCTCAAGGGAGTGGAGTGGGAAGACTTTGAATCTGAAATCTTACTGCATGGATTAGTTGGGAGGTAGTTGTCGTGGTGGAGCGAATACAATCGCAAGCTTCCACCTCTCCACGATCAATTTTCGCCGGGAATAAGTAAAATTGGGACATTGACACTGGCGCCTTAATACATTGCACTTGTGCCCGTCGTAATGGCTTGATCATTCATTCTACGCAAAGAACATGGGAGTTAGGAACGTAAGTAGGTAGATTCTTTGATTTCCAGGGGAAATGAGTTTTTGGCTCTGCTTAAGCAAAATTGAATGAAGCCTAGAGGTATTGCGAAAACCTCATTCAGATTTTTTTCCCTGAAGGCGTGAATCTTGTCTCGGCTGTGGCTTTGCTTTAACTCCAACCATAATTTGGGAATCGATCGCTCCGACTTTTCGAGTTTGAAACTAAATGCACGGTCTTGTTCCCACTCGAGTAAATGTTAGCCCTAGGCCTTGTGAATTCTCGGATTTCACTGGAGTGTTTTTGCGGTGTGGCTCCCAGCAATCCAGCGAACAGGATATACATTGATAAAGATCTATCCCGTCGCAAAAATGATCCAATCCGATATCCAATTTTGAATGACTCTCATTTTCCCCATCATCATCATCCTGTTGTCATCAGAACGTCTACTGTTCCAAGAGTGGACAAGAGACAAGATAGGACAAGTACTCGGTTTGGTTTGGTTGACATCAGCACTCCGCACCCGATTGCTGGAATCTGGAATCAAATTGGGGATTGGATCGGGTCATCTTCATACCACATCTGAAAATATTTTTGAGGTGGAATGGAATGGAATTCTGTGGACTTTAGACTCGAATGGGCTGGACTGGATTGGTGCGGTCTAGATCCAAGTGGGTTTGGACTGGACATCAAAGGCGAGAATAATAATATTTTTTGGTGTTTGACTTCCAAAAAAAGCTGGAGAGATTCCTGGAGCACTGACTAACCCATTTTCTTTGAGAGTTGGGCTGACTTGACTTGACTGAAGTTGACCGATTGACCACAAGTCCAGTACAAACCAAGACCAAAGCATAGCCTATATATCTAATCGGTTCCTTTTATCCATTCCATTCCATGGGCAAAAGAACTCAACTCTTGTGATCACTTTTGAAGTGAAGTGATATCGCGAGTCCAGATCCATATTGTGATTGTGTGTCACTGTCAACGCTCGATAGTGGCGGTGGAGTCGCAGTACTTATTTTGTCCTGTGGCAATGTCGACGGCGATGGTGAAAATCCGCAGAGAGGAAAAAAGAAAAAAAAACTTTTTAATCCACATTTCCAAACTTTCCCCTGGAAAATATACGAGTGGCCCGAAGTCCAGCTGGAGAAAAGATGGAGTAGGGAGAGCGAAAATATATCGATAATTCCCATGGGCCACGTGAATTATCCGAGTTTTTACTGGACTATGAGTATTTGGAAACTTCCCGACCCACCGCACAACATTCCAGCATCAAATCGAATCGAACTAACTGAATCGATCGAAACTATTCCTTTTCCCTTGTCCATCGAATGCCATTGCATTTCCAACTCCAGCTCCAGCCCAATATTCCTTCTGGTTCTGGAGTTTGTCCCACCATTGTGAAATGAAGTTCCTGCTCAGGCTCTGGCTTTTAGTTTTCCTGGAGAACTCGAATCGAATACAGTCGAAAAATGTGTCCAGCGGAAGTTTCCATTCTCCTTGAGAAGGAAGGATTGGGGCATTATGGATGGGTGCGAGTGAGCGAGCAGGCCAATAACCGCCTTGTTGATGTTGATGGGATTCAGATTTGGGATTACGGTAGTTTTCGTGTAAAGTTCAAGTTGAGGATTTGAAAAGGATCGAGAATTCGAGAGAATAATAACGGGACAATGAACCCAAGTACAAATCCTTCAAGGAGGAATGAATGTGTAATTCGGGGGGAAAGGATCGCCCTTTTGTTGTGAGGTGTTAAGGCGGATTGTTGGAATCCAGGATTTTGAAATGGATAGGGTGTTTATGGCGGAGATGAATACGTTGTTTTGAATCACACAAGGAGGGACTTGGAGCTGGTGGGGATTTGTGGATGGAATATTTCTGAAATGGATTTTTTATGAGGAGATATGAGTATTTAATGCTAAAAGTTCATTTCGTCGTGGGTAATGCAAGTATTTGAGCTTGAGCGACGGAATGTAATCCCAAACGGTCCTTGATATTCCACACTAAGCCTTAGATTGTCATTACTTGGTTGGTGTTTATTCATGAGAACATGTAATAGGGAAATTTTTGAAATATCATTAATTATCGATCTTTGGAGATGGATTGTGGATCATTTGCAGTTACAGTAAATATAGTATGCACCTTTTTTTGCAAAATAAAAAGTCCACTGTTGGCATTTAGAACCCACTTGTCTTAATTCACAAATGTGTTGGAACTTGGAACCCATCTCTGCCTAATACATTTTTATAAAGGCTGCGTGGCAGTACCAAACTTCGCGACAAAGTAGTGCGTAACGCACATAAATCCCTCAAATGAAAAATATTCATGCAGCTACAGCGTCGAAGTACTTATTCAAACAAATTACGCGAAAAGGAATCTAGTATCTTCAATGAAGAGAGGAAGACACTCGCCATCTTGTTCTTGGTACTGCCGCATTACTCACGTAGATAGTTCTGAAGAAAATAAATGCTGGTCGAAACGAGGGGCACATCCATTCCAAACTTAACGGTGAACTTGTTCATAAATTCATGAAGCAGAGAGCGACAACGGACTACAAATACATTCTTTGTGGCGTCACTCAATGCATCTTAAACAGATTTGGTGTGACTTCATTTCCCCGCAACATGTAAAATGGACGACCCCACAAACAACAACTTTTTTACTCATTTTTTCCACTTCCATTTACGAATGAATGTGGTGGTGACGCTACTGATGCAGTAATGCTAATTCAGGGCTCCCATGCGGGCATCTAAATTCTACTGTCATGTTTCTCCTTATTACTCCCCCAGACTCTGCAACGGGGGAGTGCCTCCTTTTTCCTTCGGTTCATTTTTTCTTGTTGCTTTCCTGGGCCGTGGGTGTAGAAAGTTTCATTTTTTGAGATCTCTCCGGCCCCTATTTAAATTTTATATTCCTTACAGCGCCTATTTCTCCTCCGCGTCTGCATTCAAATGTGATTGTGGACTCCACTCAAAAAAATTCTTAAAAGGATGCATCTACACCGAAAGCAAATTCCATCCTAGCGTGGGTGCAGCCACCACACCACCGCCGCAGTCATCATGAATTCTTTAGATTTTGTCTGCATTTTTTCCGTTTGATGATTACTCGGAATGAATGTATTACCATTCATTCGTCAAGGAAAAATTTCGGGGGGGAATTTCCATGAGGGACGACCAAAAACCCCCAAACCAAGTCGAGTCGAGCCATCCCCTCCACTCCAACTCTAACTGAAACTTTTTAACTCTTCTCCTCAATTCGATTTCTCCCCTTTCGTTTCTGGGGATTTGACTCCGCACCTCACGCTGGGAAGGCTCCACTGAGTTTTCTACAAGTTTTTTTATGGGATTGTAATTTTTAATGAGGCACAAACACAACGAGGAAATAAAAAAAGTTGTGTGGTGTGGTGGCAACTACTAAGTTTTCCTCCCCAGTCCATTCATTCCGGATTTTGGACGGATGGATGGATAGATGGATGCTTTGGGACGGGAAAGGAGTAAAAAAATTACTTCTAAGTGTGGAGGAGTCGATGTCGATGTTGATGCGTCTGTTCCCATTACGCCGAGCGAGACTGACACGACACCACACACCATACCACCACCACAACGAGAGGAAGTGAAACTCTGAGGAGAAGGAGACACTTTAGACTTGGGGAAAGTTTATTTCCGCTCTCCTTTGGAAGTGATTAAGACATTTTGTTGTTTTGATGGGAAAGTTGGGAAACTGCAGCGGAGAAATAAAAGGAAAAGAAGAAACCGTTGCGTCTTGTGTCGCTCGCGTTGGATGTTTTTTTTTGAGGGGGAGGGATGCGAGTGCGAATGCGACTGGGGACGACTTCCTTATTTACTTTGAATTTTAATGGCGCCTCCATTGGAGAAGGAATTGACTGGAAGAAGGAGAAGTGTGGCTGCGGCTACGGAGGCATGGATCATGGTTTGGTTTGGTGGATTGCGAAAGTTTCTGGATAAGTTGTTTTTTCTCTCTCGGTATTGTTATGCGTCTTGAATGAATGGGGATGGGGGAACACAATCCACTCGTAAAAAGTTATTGTTACGACATGACACGAGACGAAAAGGGAGATAGCATTGCATCGCAATACTAGCGAACGATTGTATTGTGATGGGATGGGATGTGTTACGAGTCGAAAGTTGAGAATCGTGAGAGTTGAGAATGATCACGCTCCTGGAATGGGAACGCTGGATCCGTCGAATTTGTACTTTTGTGGCGGGAGATGTTTATGCTGTCTATCCTTAGAGCCCGATTTCCCGATCCAGGAAATAAAAAAAGGGAAGAAGGTGCGTGTGAGCGAGAAGGAGAAGGCCAACCCATTTCACGGAAATGAAATAAAAAGTTCGCGTGTTTGTGGCGCTTGGAACGGTATCGGTATGAATGAAGTTTCGTGGTGTGGTGCTTGGATAGCTTGCGAGTGTGAATGCATCCACGAAGCTTTGTATTGTCTTTCCTTTCTCAGGATTCGTATTACGCGATAAAAATGACTGGAGTTGGATTTGGATTGCATTATCTACGTGGAAGTGGAATAGAGTGCGAGATGGAATGCATAATATTGAGGGGTGTGGAGCAAAGTTTAATGTCACTGTAGAATGGGTTGATGGCCGACCGCTACTGTGACCGTGACATTGAGAATTGGGCTGGTAAAAAGAAAGTTGGAAAGAAAAAGAAATTTTTGTTTTCACTTTCCCAAACCTGCATTATTGATGAGGTGTCAATTTTTTTGGATTTTGACTTTTCACGTCTGGAGCTGGACGGACAACTTTGTGGGAAAATGTGGAACTAGCGACAACTTTCCAGCTGGATTGAGGGATGGATCTTGTAATTCAAGTTTTTGAATTCTAGAACTCATTAGCCCTGAAAGGACAAGGACTACCGGAGAGTGATAGAAAGTTATGGTGTTTGGTGGATCGATGAATGAGATGCAAAAAACCGAGTAAATCCGCCAAAACTGACAAAAAATGACCAAACATTAGTCAGTCACTCAATGACACTGAATAATTATTAATGTCACGATCATACAAGTATTTTACTTGATTTATGGCCAACATTTTTAACAGTAGCGTAAGCGATGTCGCATACATCGGCGACAGTTAAAGTATCAGTCGACGTAGTGCGAAATTTCGTTGTATGCAGATAAACCAGTTGGATCCATACGCAAAGCGTACATGCAGAATTCGGAAAAGGTGACTTGAATGTGTATGAAATGGCAGACTGCATGTCATTATCACACCACTCAGCACTAATCACAGTCAGTGAATATCGTTTCTGGTCATTTATCGAACATGACCATGAGAATTCAAAGTTGGTGGATGAGTGATTCCATTGAAAACTACTGGTGACTTCCGTCACCCCAAACTTTCATTTCCTCGTAAGCTTATTTCATCAGCTTTCTACTTATTTACTTACCTTGGCGCGTGGCTGGAACGGGAGCCGCACAACTACTTAGGTACTGAAGTACTTCAGTACACTCAATCATATCGACTCTCGTCATTATTTATTAATGCATTTTGCCATCAAGCTAAATATCTTTAGATGGGTGCATTGGAACCGGAAGTATAGGTTTTTAATGGAAATTCTGTTGATGTCCTTGCTCCCCGCATTACTTATTCCCTTTGTGAGCTCACTCATTCATTCATCGAATTACATGAGTGCGAGCGAGTCTTTGTATTGGATTGGCTATTATTGGATTGGATGTTTTGTCATGAAATGACAGTTACGCAGAGAAGCCAATCTAGGAACGCAATGCATTACGACTCAACTCAACTCGACTCGTAGAATGTAGAATGCAATATCCTCCCAGGGGACAAACAACGACCGAAACAAAATAGAAAATGACTCTAGATGACGGTTATGAGATGTACTTATCGCATTACGAAATCGCGATCAAGTACTGTAGTTATTTATGGGAGAGTGGCGTCCTTGTCGTGTGATGATGGTCGTGGTCGTGGTTCGTGATGAGAGCTATCAAGTTGAATACCAGTAATTTCCGAGGCATTCGAACCGACCCGGGCCCAACCCCCAGCTCAATATTGATTGCAGGAGAAGCCTGTAAACACTCATCGTCAGCGACAGAGTCACTTGTCACTTCCCTTCGATACCAAATATCAATATCAAAGGAGAAAGTTGTTGACATTGAATCGAAGTGGAAGGAATGGAATCGAGTTGAATCTGGTGAAGTGCCTTGACTTTCTCGCGCTTTCTATTTACTTGTTTCTATTTGGAGTAGTTTTATGATGATGAGCTGGCTCGGCTCAAGTAAAGTGGTTTTTTGTAATGAGCTGGCACTCACACTCGAACATTAGAACCGAACTGAGCCAACTGAAGCGAAGCGAAGCGAACCAAAACCGCCCAGACCAGGCCTGACTTGAACAGCAAGACCGCATCTCACCACTCACTTGACTTTGTAGTTGCTCAAGCACTCTCATCAGAATTCCCTGGAGCCTTCCATCCATCTGTTTAGCCTTGATCGTGAACCGCAAATGAAATGATGATGCCTACTTATTTACAAAAAGGAAAGGTGCAATTCCACATTTCATTAAGATGCTCAAGGTCCTTGAGAAGCAGATTTTTTTCACGGGGAGAGTGCGGAATCAGGCGGAATGCAACGTGCGTGAGAATTCATGGAAATACGCAATATGGAGTTTTGAAAGCCGGTGTATAACGGCACCCTGGAGAGTTGAACAGGTGGACGCACAGTTATAATCGTAAAAGGTATTTTGTGTAGTAAGGGGGAATTAGACTTTATTCAGTGATGGGTTAGTGCGTGTTGCCTGATTGGGTTCCAATTCGTGAG